>JAOYMO020012402.1:0-15335 GCA_025802455.2 Iodosphaeria phyllophila | reverse complement strand
TCAGGCTCTTGATAGTACGCCACAGCCGCTTAGAGACCCAGCTGCAGGCACTGAGATCTTTCACCAGCTCAAGCGCCATGTAGAACTCGTCGCGACAGGAAGCACTGAAGAGCACAGGGGCGTGACAACTGGCTAGAAAGACGACGGCCAGGGCAGAAGTCAGGAAACGATGGTAAAAAGCTTGGTTGCGGCGATATAAGTTGGTGGTGTTATTCAAGTTGGCCAAATATACGATGGTATTCTTGCCCAGCTTGACAACGCGCTCAGCTAAGGGCACGTGATCCATGATGCTGCTGTGGGTATGCAAAATAGGCGTGTACAGCCAAGTACGGATTTGGTTGAGCCGTAGATAGTTCCAGATCTTTAGGCGGCGGGTGTTGTAGTCGAACTGGGAATCGATACGTGGGTTGATGGGAAATCGCGGCAGTGACTCCCAGTCTGGTAGATCCATCTGCACGGCGCGAGGGGAAGTCATATACCAATGCAGGATATCTTGGTCGACGTCCTCGAGCTCTTTGGTGCGCAGCTCGGGCGTATCGCCAGGTTCGGTGGCGCCGACAACTTTCCAAACGCGGGCGCTGATGCGTGTGAAGCTAACCATAGCGTTGAGATAGGGGTATTTCTCCGGATCGGGTTGCGGTACGCGCGGGTCAATGTCGGCATCCATTAGGACATGTGGAAGACCTAACCCGATGCTCCAACTGCGGTCGAGAATGTAGACGATCCAGAAGTTGTGCAGAGCAGCCGTGCGAACTAATTCATCATCGACTAGCCGTGTATAGGTCGAGGCTCGATGCAGGCCCAGCTCGAGACAGATGCGGGCGACCTGGCCAACAATGCGCCAGGCCATCAACTCATCCATCTGATCGGCTTGGAACCAGTAGTAGCCCGTGATCAAGGTCATGATGGGTAGATTCTCCACCGTGCTGGGCTCGCTCATAAGCATGCGGTTGACGATGGGTAGCACGTTTTCAAATAACCTCTCTGCCCGCTCACTGCGACCCGACTCCTCGACTAGAAGGGCAACGGTCATGACCAGTTTGAGCGTCAGGGTTTTGCAGTCAGATATACCCCCCTCGGGCCCGGATGAGGGCGCAGCGCCGTTTTTCTTGCACGTGTCCATCCAGCTGCCCAGCATGCGAGCGTGCGCCATCAAAACGTCGACCTGGATTGCTGGCCACATGATACCCACCTCCTCGTCAAACAATGACACAATCCGGCACATCTCGCTCTTATCATATTCCCAAAGTGGGTCACGTGGCAGCGTCCCCTGGCCAAGCTCTTGAGAATCACGATGATGTTGATGGTGATTGGAATAAGCACTAGGATTCATGGCCATGGGCGAACGAGCCGGTGTGGCTTCTCGTGTCCTGCTTCCATCCCCAAGTTCCCCAGTGCCTCGTCCTGCTCCTCCTCCTCCCCCACCACCACCACCTCCTGTTGGCGTTCCCCCATCATGACCCCCTACCGAACCCCCGCTATATCCTAGCTTATGCAGAGTGCTCTTGGCCAGTTCAAAGTTAAAATGGTGACTGGTGGGCCCACGAAAAGTAGGAGTGGCCCGTGGCTCGGCAGTTTCTAGGCGATAAGCCGAGGGAATAGAGGCAGAGGACGATGGAGTGCCAACACTGCGACTGGTGGTGGCTGGAAGTGGTCCAGGAATGGAGCCTTGGGGGTTACTGAAAGGACGATCCTGGATCGGTGCCAATTGCAATGTCTCGGAACGCAGGGCATTCAAGCTAGCGTGCAGCGAGTTCACCTGTTCTTGCAAGCGAGCTACGGAGGTGGACATTTGTTTGAACTCGTCCGAGTCCTTGACACTGCTGGAACAGCAGTTGGGTGCGTACAAGCAGGCGAGACTTAGATTGCCGCAACGCTGACAAGGTGTCTCTCCGTTGCATTTGATTTTGCGACGTTTGCATTCGTTACTAATTTCTATATTAGTCTACATGAATAGGCATTACTATTTTATATAGCGTACTATATACACAATTTCGCTCTACTTGTAGGTTCATGTTTGAGACTGAAAGTTTCAAAAGAAATAGAAAACACGTGGGGAGACAGAAAAGGCTGAGACTGGAGGTGCGCCTACCAATTTTGGCGGAATGATCAATCAGACAGTGGCGCGCCGTTGGGCGGTAAAAGCCAACGTGTTGTACATGGCGCACATGGGCTAACGGGCGGGCATGAAGAAGGGGAGAGGGGGAGAGGGGAAGGAAAGAGGAGACGGACATATTTGGAAAGTGCTGGGATACGGTTTGGCATGGTCTCAAGCAAAGAAAAGAAATTCAAGCAAAGACCGGCGAAAGACCAGGATTGAAGTAGTAAAATCCATTTCACATACCACGCGATAGAGATGTAGCGATTCCTCTTAGCTCTTTGTTGTTGCTGCTGTTGCGACTGCGCCTGTCCGCCTCCTCCACCTCCATGTGAACTCTCTGGCGACTGCGCCTGCTCCTCGCTCATGCTGACGCTGAGTTTGCGCTTCATGCCATTATTATGATTAGTAGCAGTAGCACTAGTAATATTGGTGCTACCAGTAGTAGAAGTTGCCGCCAGCCCTGGTGATCGGTCATGATGAATTGATGACGTTGATCCATATCCTTCCCCAGTTCGTTGCCCATAGAGGGTTGGTGAATATGCTTGATGAACTTGACTGTGTCGCGCAATACCCGAACCGCTTTGTGTGGCTGTGGCTGTGGTTGTGGTCGTGGTCATGGTCGTCCCGCCCGTGCTCGGCTGCGTCAAGTATCGCAAGTCGCTCACCTGATTCTCGAGTTGATCCATGGCGCGCGACTATTCCTCCGTCGCCCTAACCCAAAAGCTCACCCGAGCTCCCGCGGCGTGTTTCATGAATATTGCGGATCCGTTCTGAGTGGCGATCGCGTGTTTGGGTCTCTTTGTCAAACAAGTTCTGCTGGAATCCGTTGTTGCTCATCCTACTTGCATGAGCAAATGGATAGGTCAAAGACAAATGACGATCTAGTCACGGATTTGGGTGATCGCATCGCGTGAATGTCAGCCAATGATTGCAATTATGCAAGTTTGTCTTGGCGAGATGAAATCCCGAGTTCATTCAAACGTCAGTTTTCCCCCGGTATGGAACTTCTGCATGGGGGCCACGTGGGCCCCGGATAAAAACCGAGACCCTGGTTGTTTTAATCGTGTGAAGAATAGCGTGCGAAAAGTGTCCGTCCCGCTCCAACAATGTACTTTCACCCGCATAACTACTGGTGGTAAGATCGCAGATCACGCGACAGCTATTCTCATCCACTCTGCCCAAGGAAAAACATTCTGAAAAGCTTCGCGACCGGACACTACAAAGTACAGCACCTCTCTACCTCTGAACACAACACGGCCCCTACGGCATCAGCATTCAGCTCCTTGCTTGTGCCGCTGTGCGCGCCAGACACTCCATGAACCCCACGTTTGTCCATCCATGAGCGTTATAATTGCACTTAGGGAGGGTAACACGTGGAGCTGCGACTTGCGTTTTCTTGTGTGGACGGACGTGTAGAATTATAGCATTTCGTACTGTATTCTGTCATCACCCAGCTTTTCGCTCTTACCGAGAACCTATTATCTCAATATTGTACAGTGAATATCGTTTCTTCCGGTTCAGGTGCAGTCATTCCACTTCTGTTTCTCCGAAAGTACCACTCTTGTCCACATGGCAGACTTGCGGATGGACCTCGGAACACTCAGATTCGGGTGTCCCGAAACCTATCTGTAGTCTAGAGGAATTTTCCCAGGAAAACAGCATGTAAGTAATCACACAAAACTAGGTCTCACTACTTGAAACGGCTGTACAGAACGAAGTACCTTCACATTGAGCACGTTGACACGCCTATGTTGCTCCCAGACGTTGAGGAGCCTTCTATTTTACCTCTGTTTTTGGATTGAAAAGCAGAGTGTAACGGCCAGGTTGTCTAGCAGAAACCAAAGCTTGGATAGATTCTGGGAGGATGGGTAATAATTACTCTAAATAGTGCAGATCCGACGTGCTTCTAAACTCATTACTTCAGCTAGAGGGTGTGGTTTTACCACGAGGTGGCCGACTATATTGAATCCCTGGGCGTTCAAAATAGCCCTTCCTGGCAGGCTCAACACAAATTTTGCTTCCTTGAGGAGGCCCAGCCATAGCCTTGGTAACTTTAAGATAAGGTTAGTCAGAGACTCAAGACTTCCAAGCCTGGACTTTGGGCTGGCATTATACAGTGTTCTGGAATGTCAGGCCGAGCCGGGCTGGCCAGAAAATCTGGTTGCTGCGAAATCATTTGGTTCATAGGTAAATACGGTATCGTCCACAGGAAGGAGTAATGAGCGGCTGTACTAAGTAACCTACCTGACCTACGCCATGTGCTTTCTTGGGCATGCATCTAGTGGAGGTTATTCAAGCATATAAGTGCAAATAAGGGCTCTGTGGCTCCACAAGGCCCAACACCCTGCAAACCCCATGGAACCACAGGGACAGGTTGGATACTCAAAAGCACCCGTGGAATGGTATAATGCTTTCCAATCCTTCCAAATCGTATCTACTACCTACAGTAGTGATGGGGCTTTAACAAAGGAACTGCAGTGGGTGGTGTACTCTCGAAAAGATTGGGGACGCTGGGCATCCACAAGCCGTTTTCCAGAGCGAGGTTAGGGCACTGGTAGAATATTCGCGATATCGGACTCACTAGCGATCAACAAACAGCATCTACCAGTCCCAGCGATACCATTACTTTGTAAGTAGTAGTCAGCATATCCAGTCCATCCAAGTTCCCACGGTGTGGCTTTAAGGCCACTTGAGGGTCGGACTGAGCTGAAGATAAAGTTGGGCGTGACAAGCCAGGCTTACTTAGCTCATTAATGGTAAGCTTAAGTTTCCGACTAAATTGCTGTTACACTAACTACCTATCATAGATTCCAGCATGACTGTAGCATGACGGCGGGCTGTCACCAGGGTCATCCGCCCACAGGTACCCGGCCGACATTCCGCTTTCGTTTCAACTGTTGGAACCCTACGCGGGCTAGACCGCTTTGCGGGGAATGCCGTGAAATCCCCTCACTGATACGCATGGTTCTTCTAACATGGGTCTCTTCGAACTGATAAGTTAAGGGTTTTATCTGCGTAACGTCACGTGAGTCGAGACTGGAGGTTTTTGTACAACGTAATTACAGACGTAGTAAGATAGGCGGCGCTATGTTTTGAACCCACTTGGCTAAAGCTGAGCAGGTTTATAAGATAGAACCGCTCAGTACTTGTTTCGCAGTAACCTTAGACATATGTTGGAGCATTGATTTGCGGTAAGCACAAGGGAGTGTTCAACTATAACAAGACTCTTTTCGGGACTTTGTCGAGGATTTTTGGGCTTCAGGGAGTTAGCGCACGTCGGGACACGTGCTCAAACATATGCCGAGTCATTGCAGAATAACCGTGGATAGGAAAATGCCTTGTTGACGGGACTGATTTGACCTTGAAGTTCGAGTAGAAGTGATAGTTTGTAGTACTTACCACTAAATTGGAGGTTTATCAAAGTTCAAGCGGCGTACAGCCTATTTTGTACGTCCACAATGCTTCAAGTTTAACATCCCTAGCGCTGCCGGCCGTTACACAGACTGGTCAGTCCCCCAAGAATGGCTGGGAGGAGTGGATAACTGGGATGATAGCAGCGTAGTACTCCCCTACTTGCGTGCGCTTCTGCTCAAGAAAGGCACTGACACTCCATGTACTGTACAGTAGGTACAGTACATTCACTGTAGCAAAACCTTTGAAATTCAGCTCGTCGGTCGGTCGTGAGGATTACTTTACTGTGTAGTATTGGGAGTGGACTTGTGGGAAAAGATTGCTGCAACCAGATATATCAGGGCCAACTTATCGTACTCAGTAATTCACAATCGATTATCACATAATATAAGGCTTGGATTGGTCGGGTATCCGTCTGGCCAGAGCTGGAGCTGACAGTACAGTAATAATATTATGTGTTTGCGCCGCATGACTGCACATCAATTACAGGTTGTGATGGCGTCAATATTGGTTCGGATGACCCATGCCATCTATGTGAGCTTTTCATTCAGTAGCGCACATGTTGCGGCGTTTGTAAATAACATGCGGAAAGGCCTCGCTTGGATGTAAGATAATCCTACATTGAGTTATCCCATTACGGCATTTAAAGGAGCCTCTAACAAGGAAGGGTTTCCGTTGCCACGGTTCACATGTCTTTCAGCGTGTACTATTAGAAAGCACACTAATATCGAAATACTCTTGTATCCTACTACATAGTAACTGACGTATTGTCTGCTGCATGTTCGTTCGCCCCCATTATTGCAGGGCTCCGGGTGGGTAGCTAACGCTACTAAAACGAGTTCGCTGCAGCGAATATCGGAGCGCATCGCAGAACATTATAATTCCGTAGCACAACATGATCCCCTCATGGGGAACCTACCGATAACATCTGTGACTAGCCAAGTTCAGGGGGAAGGAAGTTCGCCAAGGCTAAATGCATGCCATTCTTCAGAATTATTGTTCAGAACCCCCCGGCACTGATTGGCTAATCCTCCAGATGCGCGACCTAAATCACTTGGGAAATAGACGTAAATTATCATGTTCGTGGGCAAAAGAAATTGCACATAAAGGTGTAGTCAAATGTCCGAAGTTCATCGGGAAAATATGTTGTCAATAGACACAGCTTCGAACGGATGTTTGGTGGAGCGGAAAATATCACCAATATGGAGTAATACTCGCCAGGTCTGAAATTGACTCTCCGGCCTAAACCCCTCGTCCCCGAGGGACGAGGTTTCGCCCAGCAAGTTAAACAGAACTAATTTTTCGCGGACGTAATGACTCAACTACCGTACCAGTGTCGAGTTTCATCGTGGTTCTATTATACGTGGCATCAAGGACTCTACTTAATCTCTCGAAGCTTCAATTTTCACTGAGACCCCCCTTCAGCGACCATGGATGAAGAAGGCTTCCTCTAGCTCTAAAGAACACTGCTCTCTGGGCAACACTATATTTATGTCCTTGCCTATCGGGGGGTTCGTGCAACTGGAATGCTCACTAGAATTTCGGTGGTCAAAGCACTACGATAGGCAAGGGAATAGTCGACATGTATATAGTATCAATCAGAGATACTAGCTTTAGAGGGAAGTAGAATTATGTAATGTTCGAGGATACTTTTATTGACTCGGAGCCGAGCAGTGTGACAAAGCTGCATCTAGGTATTTGAAATACACGGAAATGCCATGGAATCTGGAAGGATCACATGACACTTGTGCTACGGCGACCCCCTACAAATTGCGGGAAAACACTACGGGGCTCAAAGTATGGGTATCACTGCTACAAGAAATCTTTGTTGTTTTCTTTCCACGGCAAAGGCGAGAGTTTGTCACAGGTAAAAGTCATTAACTAGATAGATAGGGAGCATAAAAAGAAGGGCAGAAGAGCAGCAACATATCAGTCTTAAAAGTGTCAGAGTAAATAGTCTAGGAACCAGTACCTTCTACCATGCTCAAACGGGGCAAGCTTGGCCCACTTGGTCAGTTGATTACCTCTATCACCTTTATATTGCTTGTTTCTTAATATCTCCAGATACCCCGCAAGATCTAGAAGGTGTTAGCAGTTCTCAAGACAAGCCTCTCTTCAGGTGCCTTTCCATTTAAATCTGCAGGGCTTTTGTACATGGCATGTACAAACCTTTGATCGCCCACACAAAGTACACCAAGTGCGAGATCAGCGAAGTGTTCTTCAATGATCATGTAAGTCATGACACGATATCAAAAGCATTAGCATAAAGATTCTCATTGCGCTTGGATCGTTTGATCTCAACACGTGTAACATAGGCATGATAGAAAAATGACTTGTCTCCTTACGGAACTATGTACTAATTCTCGACCGAATATTATTTACGAACAAACGTGTTGTCAAGAACTTGGCTCTGTGCAAGTGCCTCGCGATCTACTGGTGCCTCATTCCATTCCCTGGCGACAAACTTCCCTGAGTCTCGTTAGATAAACCGTGGAGTCATGGATGTGACATGCTCGCTATCATCAAAAACCCATTCGATGGGGGACACAAAGGCAATACCCATGCCTGAGCTTTCCCCTGTCCATTTGCAAATCTGGTCCCATCCTTCGCCAGACAGGGCTGGGGCATCTCCAGGTGTCATTTCAATATCGGAGTCGGCTTCAGATGATGACCGGGAACGACGGTCTGGCACTAATGGCGTCTCTGAGTTCCGAGCCAAAGACACATCGCCACTGATCCTTGGGAGTCATCAATGTGGATTTTTTACTAGCCGTGATCATTGCAAGCACGCGCCCATTAGCGGTGAACGCACAGAAATCCGAGTCACCCAAATCACAAAAGAAGGTTTCGCAAAACGGGATGACAAACAGCTCCCAGAAATAAGCTCGCGTACCCGGAAACGGAAACCGAATAATAGCCTCGATCTCGTTCTGATAGCCTAAGCTGAACCCGGTTTTGTGCCCTTTCTTAGCAACGATCGTGGATCTACGCTTCTCTCCCGTGGGCGGCGGCGGAAAGGCTGGAGCAACCCCGACGAGTGTGACAAAATGCGCCGGGTTGTTGAGCCGATAACTGGTCACATGATTCTAACCTTGTCATCATTGACGATGACAAGGCAAACTAAAGATATTGCCCCTGACGAATTTATATGAAACATACTCAGTGTGGGTGTTGAAAAGTTGTAAGTTGATCATTTAGAAAAAGGGATAAGTCCCATGAATTTTTCGAAGAAGTATTTTCGGATAATTCTTGAGAATGTGGATGATCAATCTAAAATCCTATTCCCAACGAACCGACCCGGACCGTATGATGGAACCAGCTAACTCCCATGAGCTATTTTCCTCAAGAACATGGTGTACCCATCCAAAGCTGACCAATTCGGTGCAAACCCACCACAATGTGTTCCTTTTCTATGTACAAGCCCATGCCGCCTAGCCGTATAGTGAGGAGTCTCCCTTCATCATACCTTCTAACCAAAGACATCCGTGTCCTTCACAATCTTGCCCGTGAACTCCCGATAACAATGCTCAACCAATATCCAACTCAAATCCGGCCAGTGTTCCGTTGGGGTCTCCAATTCCACATTGAGTAGAGCGAAATCGGAAACCAAACTTTCCTTGCTTTGCAAAGGGTTATCTTCCAAATCACTTTCGTCGCCGCTCTCCATCATCTCGGTGGCGGAAAACTTGCTGTCATGCTTTCGGTGGCCCAGCAGTCGAACCGAATCACGTCGTTTGGGAGGTGGTATCCGCGTGATGCCGGATTCGGCTGTGTTGGTACGATTTCTTCCCAATTGTGTGCGATCCGGATGCTCGATTGTGATGGTCTTGCCCTTCGCCTTGGGTGGATCTCGTTGTATGTCCTTTGGCTCGTCTTTTGGCTCGTCCTTTGGCTCGTCATCGTCATTGATCTTTGCACCACCGTCATCGTCGCCCGTCAGCGGTACCTGTGGGGCAGTTTCTGCTCGAAGAAGCGTCCCTCGCTGAGGTGTCACTGCATTGCTATGGGTGCTACTCGCTCTGGTGATAGTCTTCCGCTTGCGTCGATCAACCCGCCCTATCATCCACCAATGCAAGCCTACGCCATCTCCGCATCGGCAAACACGCTCTGTGCTGCGGAGCCCGCGATTATTGAAGTCTGAGCAGTGACACTGAAGGTCGGGGATAAACATTGTTAGTGAACTGGGCAGCAACCTTCGTGTCTGTAAACCTAAAAAAGAACTTACACCACCACCACCACAAGGCTGAATTTGATCGATATGTGTCTTCAGCTTGCCGTCGGTGCCACGGTGCTTCAGTTTGGCGAAATTGTTATGATCCCAATTAATGAACACCAACAACAGAGTTTGCAAACTGCGCGGCTGTAAGGCCTTACTGTTGTGCTGGCTGGGTGTGTGACCGCAGTAGCACTTGGCAGTTGTCTCCGCCGAACTCTGCCGCGACATGTGTGTCGAACTAGCTCTTGCCGCCGACCAGTTGCTGGGTTGCCTTGTGCGATCCCAGGTGGGTCTTCTAGTCATAGTTGCTGATGTATCCCTCCGAATGGGAGACAGATCAAAGTCATAGCAGGCACAATCTTCTTCAGTACAGCCAAAAACCTGATCCAATCGGGACTTCCGTCTGCCCTCCGAATCGCGGTGCCGCAGCGAAACATAATATCGTTGCAAGACGTGAGCAGCGAGGATCAAGAGCAGGCTGTCTTGCGTGACCGATCGTGCTGTACATCGGTCTCCCCCTCCTCCTTCCTGCTGTGGATCCTCAACCACCTCGCCTTCACCAGCAGAAGATAGGCTGAACGCTTTGCCCTTCGATCCGGGACGCAATGATGCGCCACCCCCACCTCCACCCCCACCTCCAGTTGGTTCATGGTCATGGTCGTGATCGTGATCGTCCCGTAGAAAGGTGTTGACAGAAACGAGCCCATCGCGAAGTCTTTCGCGTGCTACTGTTTCTACCGATGGCGAATTGCTATGAGTGACGAGTCGTTTGATCAGTACCTCGCCGTTGCAGGGCGTCTGTGCTAGCGTCATGAGGATGAGATACAGTAGATCGTCCTGGTCTTCCGGCTGCAATTCAGGCGCAAATAGATGCGGGAAGGCGAGATGACCTAAACGAACGGCAGACAGAACTGAGCAAGTGAGAGCATCAGGTGGAGCAGACGGGGTAGGCGACTGTGACTTTTGGGTGGGATTCGTAAGTGGGGGTGGCGGTGGGGGGTTGATGAGGATTGGCGATTGAGGGGCTGATAGAGGAGAGGAAGGTCGGGCAAAAAGGCCTCCAATACCAGCCATCCACGAGTTGCGTCGTGGAGCTCGGCGAGAAGTCTGTTTGGTACCTGGGGGATCGCCGTTACTAGACTGTTGTTGCTTCTGCTGTGACGATTGCTTTTGTTGCTGTGGTCGTGGTTGCTGCTGCTGCTGCTGCTGTGAAGATGACGATACTGAAGATGATGCGGAGCGGTGTTGTGAGGTTTCGGTTCCCGCATCCAACCGATCGGGTGTTACAGGCCCGTGCTGAAGAAGTTGTTGCAACAAGCTCATAACCGGAGCCTGTGGGCTGGTATGAATCGATCGGGGTCGAACTGCGTTGGTCGTCGAAATGACGGCCGACGTCGCGCTCCGATTAACAACCGCCGGCGAGGCGGCGCTTCTTGAGGCCGGGTGTACATATTGGCGGTTGGGCATTTCCTTATTTGGGGCAGGGAAAGCAACTGAAATGGAATATCGCAAGCCAGGCTCAAGGCAAGTCACAAATGATACCAGTGACAAAAGTACCCAGATGAAATGTTTCTGGCCTCGTTCCAGTCGCAAGAATGGCAAACATTGGAGTACAAGCAAGATAGAGCTCTACCAGTTTCAACGCCAAAATCGGCAGATCACGGACGACGTCGACGACCACGGCGACTAGGACGACGCGGCAAGTTCAACGGCAATCGGCTCCAGTCCATTTCGTTTCTTTAAAGGCCCAAGCTATGACAGGACAGTCGGATATGCCGGATATTAAATACCAGGTAAGCAAGTTCGTTGGATATGTTTGGGCAGCACGCGAGGCTGGTTCTGCCGTGGCTCCCTATGGATTATGCACGCCATGAATTTTGGGCTGCGGTGAGCTGTACGTGGTACGGTATCCTGGCGCATTTCTGGCGTCTGGATGAGTGGGACCCCAAGTGTGCGCTGGCGCAACGAGTGCGGTGTGTTGGTTGGTCCGGGGAACGCGTTAGGCTCAAGCAGAGTTGCAAATCTCCATGTATTGTTTCCAAGCAAATCCATAGCGATGCTAAGCCACAATGGACACCGTGAAATTTTGGCAGACTCCAGAGTGGCGACCCCATCTGAAAACCACTAGGGAGGTTTCGCGCAGAATGAGGGACCTGGCAAGACAGAGTCACTGGAGCGCTAGGAGCAAACCCCGAAGTGGTTATTGATGTGAGCCAATAAGTAAGGCCTTGCGTGACATATATCCGGCTCGCCTCGATGGACGGGCGAACGGGTACTGCCCATACCAACCGGCCTGTGTCCAAGATTTAGGCCTGGTTACGATTGGGTGAGGCTGTCATGAGATGCAGCGCAAGAGAGTTTCAGTCGCATCATTGGTCGCAGCAATTTGCGAGCCACTGGTTCTGCAGGTTCATCTTCGATGCCTGATTTAGTTTTGATTCTGGTTCAACGTGGCCAGCCTTGATGCTTGGGTGCGCCACTAGTCGTGGCCGCATTCGTTCGCATTGACCTTGGCGGCCCCAGTAAAGGGCGTGGAACATGCAAACGATGAAGCGAGATGGCATGCAGGACTCATCCTTCCATTGAGCAATTTTCTACAGCATATGTCAGTTACTGTGTTCTTCAATTCTGTCCCAGTCCGTGGGCGGCAGCGTTTACCGTACCAGCAATGATTCATATCAAGCCAGGTTTCCACTAATACAGGAAATCTTACTTTGAGAACCCTGCTTTCCGAGCGGAGCATGATTATGGAAAGATTCCTTTGTTGTTGTTGTAAGTTATAATACTTCATTTGGTCATGTCACACCGTTCGTTCCAGGTATGCACTATCGGTAGAGCTCAATATGCCCTCCAGAGAGGCGGAGGGATCTTGCAGGTTTTACGCGAGTTACAATTTGTGAACCGTTGCCCTGGCTTCTACCAACGGCCTGAGGGTGCGAATCAGCACGGGATGCGCGTTTCGTGTCTGACCAATACTGTCGGGACTACAAACTGGCTCATACCGGTATGATTATACCTGAAATCTACTCAAATATCCAGGGCCCCGTGAAATGTGAGTAGCTCAACTGTCCGATAACATGATCGAGGAACTATGCAGGATCTTGTGTATGAAGCAGCGGTGTGGAGAAACGAAGTAGGTTGCAATGCAGTGAGAGCTCAAGGGCTAGGGAAGGGGCTCTATGTATCATAGTAGACGAGGTATCACGGGTTTGAGGGTCTCTTCCCACGTCAGTGTAGCACCCCGGGTCATGGAGAATACCGGCAGGGAACGCTTCGTGTTCCTACTTGCGCGGAATAGCCACAACCACACCTTGAAGTGAGATTTGAACTAGGTCATCGGATGGTGGGAAATGAGTCGTAACACACCGATTGCGGTCGATTTGGGTGTTTAAATAGCCTGCGTCGGTGAGCCGGTCACATTCCATCCAACATCCCAAGCTCAAGCGATGTTCCTTTGAAACGTTTAACAATTCCGCATCCATCACGTTACACTCATCTGTTATCTTAGGCATACAATAGGAGCAGACATGACACGCAGGGACGAAATCAGTTAAGCCGTCCAAAGAAGTTCAAGATGGGACTGATTATCTCAAGATACGTGCATCAGAGATCTTTCTCCCTCATCCAGGCCCTAAGAACGGACAAGGACTTCTTAGAGAAAGAAGTATATGCCAGAAATCACTGAATCAACACACACAGATGTTTCCAAGGCATCGTCCAGATCTTCCTATGACAATCATTGAAAGACACTGATTTTCGGTCACAAAAAGAGTACTTGCGACAAAGGCAATCCAAAGCATCCATTTCTTCGGAGGCTTGAACGAGAAAAACTGAGACTTTGGCCATGAGTATTCCCAGACGGTTTCATTGGAAACTGGTAAACTTGAAAGCTACAATAATATTCGCGCCTTCGCTGGAGAGGAATATACACAACGTTCCCTAATATATGGCGGGCTTTCTACTTTAGTGACATGGGGGATGGATCAATTCTCACAGCGCCCATTTCCTTTGCCCCTCGTATTTTTTTCGATGATGGAGCCCTTGAAACTATGTGTTTTTATACAATACTACCTGGTTTTACTTCCAGGTTTGCTCTTCCCGCATAAGCATCCCACTCTTCTGATCTTAAGCTTCTTAACCGACAGTGTAACTGAAAACAAACCTAGAAATAAAAGCGTCATCTTAGTCCCATTGGATAGATTGATCAGATTAAACTCTTCGGAAACTATCCTGATCAAAGGATACCGCAACCTCCTAGTGAGGTTCCAACTTCACTCAGCCTACTCCTCGTTGAGGGGCTCATACCATGACTTCACTATTTGAACATGTATGCGTATCAGGAAAGCCACGAGAAAGCAAGTGACTGAATCTCCAAGGCAAGATTTCCCGCCGACTTTCATTCAGTGGTCTGCCTTTCTCATCCACTAAAGCGGGAAGGATCCAGGAACAGCCCTCATGCGCGTGGACATGGCTATCCAACACCAGCCGGCGAGCTAGAATGTCTTCATAGATATCTCTGCGGGTTGCCTCGGTCATGTTATGCGCCTGCAATAAAGCAATCAACAGGAACCCCTCGATAATCATGGTTGGCGTGTTGCAAAGGAGCTGAGCAGTTTCTGTCCATTGCATAGCTGAGGCAACGATAAGTAGAGCTGCAACAGTGCCGAATGCGGCATAAGTAGCTGCAGTAGATGCGCACCACTTGTTGACCGAACTGCTCATGCGATAGCCGATGGACTTCTTCTTTGACGCGTCAGAAGCTCCAGGGACGTCGAGACCCAGAAGACGAAAGGGAGTGTGATCCTGATTAAGCAATCGCTCAAATTGCTGGCTTACAAGCTTTCCCCCGCGGAAATCAACATTCATCATGACAAAAATAGCGATGAATCCGGCCAGTCCTGTATAAGTTCCAATGATAAGAAACCAGTTGTCATCATACGAGAGAGAGGGCCCAACTGCGAGCCACACGCCAAAAACGACTATGGAGGCGAATACTCCAATATTGCCACCGAATACATGCGAATAAATATCGATGAAGCGATCCCATCTGTTGTGGTGCGGTCGGACGCTAGCGATGGTTGGGTTCGGTGTCATATCACACGTGATGGTGCGCAGCTTTATCTCTATCTCCCGGTCCACCATTTGAATGCTTTTAAGGATGCGTTCCTCGTGCTCGTCGTGTTGATTACCAATATTTTGCAGGAAAATAGTTGTCAAAGTAATCTTCAATGCCGTTGCTGTGTTGACATATAGCTGCCACGTATTTGAGAAATCGAGAGGGATGCCTAGAATTATCCATGCAATGATGCCGCCCCAGTAGATGCCCCAGTTGATCATTGATCCTGCGGCCAGCGCTATCAAATTCGAAGATTTATCCAAAAAGCCCTCTCTGACTTCAAACGAGCCTAATAGGGCCGCACGCCTGTGGCTGTGACTATTTCGGATCTTTTCTCGTCGCTCCGACGAGATGGCCGTCACCATACGCTCGATAGAGGCGGATCTTGAAGTGAGGTCACAAATACGTCCCAAGCTAGCTCGATAAGAGCTAGTTTGTTGCCGCATCAGTAACATGACAGATATATACGATTGAATAGATGAGGCGTTCTG
>JAOYMO020012323.1:0-15346 GCA_025802455.2 Iodosphaeria phyllophila | reverse complement strand
CCCCTGCTTTTTAACTTAGATCTAAAGTTTACACAATATATCTAAGTTAAAAAGCAGGGGGGGGTGTATATGGAGTTTGGAAACAGGGTGACTTACCCTTATGAGGAGGAGTATCTTTTATTGGTGGGGAGGGGTGGGGGACCCTAATTTAGTGCTTTTTATCAGTACGGAGAGTAACCAAAATTTTGTTGTCTCTTAGAAAATAATCTTAGTTACAGAGAGAGAGAAGATTGTTAAGTTGGTTTGAGGACAGTAGTCAAACTTCAAAACTGGCTTCAGTAGCTATCTAGGACATAGACGGAAGTCTAAAATGGAGTTTAGTCATTGCTTTGGGAATACAAAATTTTGTTTGGGAATGCTTAAAAAAAAGAGTATAGTTTATTGGTGAAACTTGTCAAGTCTGCGTTCGATTCATAGTACTTTTAACAGGTTTAGATCTACGTCTGAGATTACTAAGCCAGAGCTACAGAGGAGCTCTTATCTAAATACCTCTCATTCAAAATTAATAAATTTAAACTATGAAAAAAATTATGATAATATTATTATTAGGGATTTGTCTTTTATTCTCTGGCGCGAAATACGTGTTGACTGCACTAACGCTAATGTTGTTGTTGGGTAGTGATGCCTGTATAATTACGTTATTAATTGGTGTGCAGGTGGTGTGTAGAGTGTGATTAATGGTTAGTCACTTTGTTAGTGTGGTTAAGAACTTTTTATATTATTTAATCGTGCTATGGTTTAGGTCTGTTAATAATGGGGATGATAGGGTGTTGATCAGCTATGATTCTCGTTGTCTATATAACCTTATACAAAAAAGATCTTTCTCGTCGACTTCGTTATCGTCTTATCGATCGGGTTATCTACAGTTGGTTATTAATTCTACAGTTGATGTAATTGTATTTGAGAATAATCGTTCTATATTATTTTTAAGTATGATGGCTTATACGCTGGTAAACTCTGATAATCCTAGCTTTGAAGATTGGGAAGATATAAAACTTCAATTACTTACGGTGAAAGATAATAAGACGCTTGATACTTTAGGTAGTCATGGTGTATTAGGTTTGTTTGTTAAAGATGTGATAACTCTTTCACAACTTTTAAAATATGGGGTGTATAGGGTTACATTCTATATTTACGTTGATTTTGGGTTAAATAAATGCTCGTCTGTAGTTTCAAAGCAGGATTGTAATTTTTATATTTTTAACTCTAATCTTTATGATAAAGCTGGTAGGTTTATTTTAACTAAAGTAGATGGTGTTTATGAGGGTTATGTAGACTTGGTCAGCTTTGTTATTAATTATGATGTTAAAGAGGGTTTTAGTTAGAATAAATTAGTTAAAGCTTTATTTGTGGGTATTAAATCTCGTGTTAGTAAACTTACTGAGGAGGGTTGTTCTGTATATTTTATTAAGCCTGTTTTCTTAGATATTGAAAAATTAAGCTTCGATAATTTGAATGATGTTGATACTAACGATATGATTGGTATTGTGAAGGCTCAGCCTAATGCTATTTTATATAGAAAGAAGGATAAGATAGTAAAAAAATCTTATGATAACTCTTCGCCAAAGAGATGTTATAGTACTTAAACTGGTTATTTAAATAGGGATATAAAGAACACTTATCAACAGTTGATTATTAATTCTACGCCTGATAATATTGTTTTTGTGGAGAGTAAAGCTGTGTTAATTTTAAAAGTTGTTTATGAGTTAGAAAATTTTATGGGTGAAGTTTTGTGTATTGATAGTGATATGTGTGATAAAAATGACGAGTTAAATGATGTTTTATTTTCTAAGATATTAAATAATTTGGGTATGGTTGAAGGGTTTTTTATAATAGATTTTTATTTTTATTATGTTGATTATGATGTGATGTCTGATTTATATTATTTAGATAAAGATAATAATCGTGCTACTCTATTTAAATCTAATAAGGGCTATAAAAAAAATATCTTCATGTATTATGAAGATTAATAAGGGTAGTGATATAGAGTATATTAAGAGTTGTTTATTTGGTATTCTTTGTGATAGTGTTCGTTATTTTAGTTGTGCGGAAGAAAGATTGAGTCTTCATATTCGTTGGAAGGTATGGATAATGGTGTTGGGTATCCTGATGTTTATTGGCATCAGGATAAAATATGGGTTATTAAACAAGTTGATGAATCAGATTTTCTTAAATATGACTATAAATGTGGTAGGGAATGTGTGTATGATATTAATAGTTATGTTTTTAAGGAAGAGGATAGTGATTGTGTTAATAGTAAGTATATTATAACACCTATCTTAAGATCTGATGTTAATAATTCCTATCCTATCGAGAAATCTAATGTCTCTAACTCAACAATAAAAAATAAATTGGTTTTAGGTAATAGTAATCAAAACAAACGTCATTTCTCTACTTCATTCATTTTAAATAATAATATCTCTATAAATAAGAGTAATATTAAGATTTTAAACTGAGGAGGTGGTTATATAACCAAACTAAATATAGATAAAGATATTAATAATATATTACTTGTGAAGTATAAAGAGTATTATGATTTAAGTAACCGAAAGCTTTCGAATAAGATTGTTAAAACTTGGATAAAACAAGAATTAAATAGGTTAAACAGTTTATCAATTAGAGAAATTAAAAAAGATTTAGTTAATCAATATAGAGATGAATTGGTAAATGTTGACTCGGTTAACGATAAATCGGTAAAGGTTAATGATGAATCGATAAATGTTGAGTCGATTAACGATAAATCGGAAAAGGCTGAATTAGTTAAGGATGAACCTATAGAGGTTGGTTCTTTGGTGAAGAAGATCGAATTGATGGAGGATGTAAAACCTTCAATATGTGTATCTACAGTAGATATAAATAAAGAGAGTAAAAAGAGTGAAGAAGATAACTCAACTAATCTAGATGAAGATGCGTTTATTCCTGTACTTCGAGGTAGAGGTGTAATAGATCTAGACAAGTTACAAAATATAAAAAATAAGAAACAACGTGAGCTATGTGTTAGGTATATAAATAAAACGGTAGAAGATTATTCTGTTTGGTATAATCAATTAGACGATAAGATTCAAAAAATTGTTAGCCCTACACCTTCTAAATCTTGATTAGATGAAAAAATAATACAGAAACTGGTGAAGGATGATATAGAACTCTATCAAAATTTAGAGTGTAATACTAATATAACTATACATGATCTTTTTAATACTAATATTCATATACCTAAAATGTCTTCTATTGCCTGTTTTTCTAATGCTTTTTTGGATAGACATAAGAATATATCTGTTATAGCTAATACAGCTTTATTTGACATTGATTTTAATATTTCTATACGTAATCTAGGTATGGGTTATACACGGTTAAATAGAGATTTATGTTTAAAAAGTAATGCATCTGAGTTTAGAATAATTTTTGTTTATAATAATAATAATAATTATGAACCGGAAATAATTTTACCTATTCGACGTAATCAGTTTAATATTTACATTTATAATTTAGTTGGTTACGCTTATTATTTACAACATAAAAATGATTCTTATGATTCCGATCTTATAATTTTCAAAGAATTTGGAGATTGATCTTCGGTTGTTAAAGGAGTTGAAGAATATAGTGGTTTTGTGATCAGTGGAGGTGATTCTTCTAAACGACATTTGGTTAGTGATTTAAATATACGATTAATTCATTATTTACACCTCTTTACTAATTCATCCTTATATATGCTACGTAAACATATTCAATTTAACATCGATAAAAAATTTATCGTTCCTAAACTTAATTACAATAGAGAAAATAAAAGTTGTTTAAGATTAACTTCTAATCCTGAAGTAAGTAACACACTTGAGTGTTATAAAAACTATTTAAGAGATAAAAATCGTAAGATGTTAAATAATAATTCGGACAAAAGATTTTTTCATTCTTCATGTTGTTTAAGTGTACTAGCTATAAATAAACCTAAATCTTCATTTAAACAAAATAATCTATATAATAACCTTAAAATTTATCGTACATATTCTAATGTGAATAAACGGTTTAGCTCCACCTATAATATTAATTTGGAATATGGAAGTGAAAAAGAATTGGGAGATAGATTTAATAATTATGTATTATTTAAAGAAGTAAAGCATATTTTGGATAATAATCCGTTAAATAATGATACTCAATTAAAGATTGAAAAATTGTTGATTAACAGTAATGTGTCAAAATATAAAAATAATATTACTGAATTGTTTGAAATTTTAGGTAGTGTTAATAAAAATTTGAAAGAAGAATTATTTAATATTAATGATGAATTAACTAATTTAATAAATAATTTTAAAAAGCGAAAATTGTTTGAGATACTTGATGAGAAAAATTGAATCAGAAGGAACTATCTACTTTTTATTTAAGTAATATATTGAATGTTGTTGGTGTTGAGTTTGTTGTCGGATTATTAATTGGTGAATATTTGGTTATTATGAATAATAGTAGTGAAGAAAAAATAAGTTCAACTAAAGTATTTGTTGATTTAGGTAATTATTTTGTAAACCATTATTTTTATAAATTATATATGAAAGCAAAAAATACTAAATATAGTAATTTGGGTGCTTCTTGTTCGATATTTGAAGAAGGTGTGGAAAGATTTAATATGTCGGATTGAAAACGTGTAAATAGCGAGCTTTTGAGTAAATTTGATAGTACTTTAATTCATAGTATAGGGGCTTTATTAATAGATTGGTTACGTGAAATAGGGTTTTTGGAAATAAATTTAGTTAATTCTATAAAAGACGGAAAAAGTCTAAGTGTTGTAAGTCCTGTTGAAAGAATAAAAAAACTTTTTTATTTTGTAAAGCCTAAGGTCATGCCTAATAAAATACCTATGATTGTTAAGCCTAAACTATACGAAAGACTAAAAACCGAAAATAATGAAAGTCGATAAATATTAGGTGGTTATTTGTTAAATAATGAATACTATTCAAATGAAATTATTATTGATAATTGAAGATTAAAAGAAAAATCAATAATATTAGATGACAATGTAATTTATTCTGGTATAAACAATTTATCATCTATAGGGTATAAAATAAATAAAAGTGTTTTAGATTTTATTAGATTGAATGATTCAATTTTAGGATTAACTATGATTAACACAACTCATCCTTTATAGCAAAAAGTATTAAATAAAGAAAAATTATACAAGTGAGAAAAAATTGAATTAGAAAGGTTTAATAGTAAAAAATTAGTACAAGAAAATGTGTTAGGTTTAGCTGACATATTCGAGAATATATTTCAGTTTTTTATTCCTGTAAGGATAGATTATAGAGGAAGAATTTATTGTGAGTCTGAATTTTTAAACTATCAAGGTACTGATTTGGCTAAATCATTATTGTTATTTTCTAATGGTGAAAAAATAATGAAAACGGATATAAATTCTATTAATTATTTAAAAATATTTGGTGCCAATTGTTATAGTAATAAATTAGAGAAGAAATCTTTTTATGAAAGAATAGAATGAGCAAATGAAAATATAGATAATATTAAAAATTTTGGAAATGGTATACTTATTTCTAAAGCTGAATCAAAATTTATGTTTATAGCATTTTGTTTTGAATTTAATAGATGGTTGGATTGTATTGAAGATAGTAATTCATCCTACTTTTTAACTTATTTACCAATTCAATTAGATGCATCTTGTAACGGATATCAGCATATTTCAATGTTAGTTCAAGATATTGATTTAGCTAAACATTTAAATTTGACTGAATCTAGTATATATGATACACCTAAAGATTTTTATACTTATGTATCGAGTTATCTTGATATTTATTATAATAATAAATTAAAAAATAATAAGATATTGGATAGTGATAAGGAAAGTTTTTTAAGACTTAAAGAATTAAAAATTAAAAGAAATGTTATTAAAAAAGCTATAATGACTATACCATATAACGCGAGTTCAGTTCAGTCAATTAAATATTTGAAATAACCTTTTGAAATTGATATGGTAAAAACTAAATTGATGAATGAAAATTTAAGTGCGGAAAGTAGTTATACTACAGACATTAGTAATATTTTTACTCTCGAAGAGGATGATATAAATGATATAAAAAAAAATTAGATGTAATAAATAGTAGAAACGAAAACGAAAAGGAAGAGGAAAATGGAATAACAGTGATGAATAAACCAGATAAAAATAGAAAAGTTTGATATAAATATAGAGATGATAATAATATTAAGCTAGAATAGAGAGATTTTATACATTTATATAAAAGTTTGATGTATATAATAACTGAAATATTACCTTCATTAGCTTCATTATCAAAATATTTTAAAGGTGTGGCTGAGGTTTGTAGTATATTAGGAATTAATATTCCTTGATATTTACCATCTGGATTAATAGCATTTCAAAGTTATATGAAAATAAAAGAGAAAAGAGTTAAACCATTAAATTACTCTAAAAATACCTTTTCATTGAAGATTACTGTTAAAGATCGATACGATAAACCTAAACAAATAAGAGCATTATTTCCTAATTTAATTCATTCTCTAGATGCTACAACTTTATGTTTACTGATTAATAAATATTTTTATGAATATAAATTAAAACAAAAAAATATTTATGCTATACATGATTGTTTTGCTGTTACGTCTAACAATATGGATTATATTGTAAATACATTAAAATTGATTTATATAGGTTTATACTCTGATGACGGTTATTTAAAAAAACTAAACAATGATCTGATAAATCATATAAAAAATCATGTAGGTGATGCTTTTTGTGAAGAAGATCTTAGTATTGACTTACCTAATTTAAAAGAAAAGTTAAATTTACCTGATATAAAAAAAAATAAAAAAAAATACCTAAGTTAATTAATATAAATGAAGTATTGAAAGGAAATTATAATATTGAATTAATAAAACGTAGTTCGTATGTTCTAGTATAAGTAAATTCTGTGATGAATAAACAAGAGAATCAAAACACTCGATCAAATATAAAAGTCTAACGTCTAATAAAAAGTCTAAAAGATTTTTGTAAGACTTAAACTAATATTTAAGTTTGATCTTTTAAGTTCGTCACTAGTGTTTTAACACTAATCTTGTTGAATAAAAAATAAACTATTAGATTAGTTTTTTAACCAGCTCTATTGATAAAGAGCTGGTTTTTTTATGCATCGATTAAAAAAAGTATTATATTTAGTTGATCTTTGGGGTTTACTAGGTTATTATACTAAACCTTACTTTAAAACCAACAAAAAAAAAACCAGCTCTATTGATAAAGAGCTGGTTTTTTTTATGCATCGATGCAGCGGACTATTAAGGCTGTAAAGTTTACTGCATCGATTTCCCTAGCAAGAGCATACAGAGGGTGCATAGTGTTCGCGAGGATCGCTTTAATCTCCTCTCTAATCTTCAAGACTCTATTTGCCCCTAGTCTAACGGTAATAGGTTGTGGGAGGATGTAAATTCCATCATGCTTTATATGGAACTTCTGCTTTAATATACTTAACACATCACCCTTAAATAGTTTTAGGAAATCGCGATAGTTAAGTATATCATAACCTCCAGCCTCTTTACCCACTCCCCGAGACTTGATAACTGTTTCACCATTCTTATTCTGCATTAAGTAGAGCTTCTTATCAGCAAATAGTCCAATATTTACACGACACTCCTCCTTCATCATCCCCAGTGCTTTACCAACTAGCGCCATATCTAATTCCTTCTCCATTGTAGCCGAATCTGTATCTCCTCCAAAGTATTTATTACCAACAATGTTTTTATATCGATTCATATTAATACGCGCATAAGCTGTTATTGCAGCGGCGATAGACACCGATGACCTCACCCCATATCTTCTACGTGCAGGTTCCGGGAGATCACGTAACTCCAAACATTCCTCTTCATCATCTTCATCATAAAGGCTTTCCTGTTTCGACTGAGCTTTAGTGAGAACACCCTCTAGCTCCCCATCTATTTTCGCCTGTGTTCTTAAAAGTGTCATATTACCAAACACATGTGATAGATCTGTCCTATTCTTACGCTCGAAGCTCTCAACATTATCGCTATCTATTAGTTTAAAGCTGTGGATGATTTCCTTTTGTCCGGCTTTCCGTAAAGAGAATTTTGCAGCAGTTTATATAGAAGCTCCTCCACAGCATCTCCGCGCTCCTTGGCATCGGCCTTTCTTTTATACATCTCTTTAATGAACTGATCAAAGAGCCCTTCCCCTTTGTCAAACACGACCGCAGATAAAACAGTTACACTGTAACCATACTTAATGACATTCTTAAGCTCTTCACTAAAGTAAGTATCTCTTTACACTCCTCTCGGACAATGTAAATCACCGTTCTCATCTCAGGTAGGAAGAATTGGACATGATAGCACATCTTTGGAAGGTGCGGTCACCTCAACATAGCAGAATCCGAATATATTTCATATATCCTTACAATCTGTCATTCTAGCAGTCCCTACAGGCATAGGATTAAGCATAGCAGCAGGATAATGACTATTGGAATCGTACTTAATAGCCCCACCAACAATGTGTTGTACCACATCCACAACACCCCCTTTATATGCTCTTCTAATTCATTCCTCTAGACTACCGCTTATTACAGGGATCTTGACTCTAACCTTGTCATAAAAATTAGCGACATAAACCTTTTTAGATAAGGCGGAGTATGAAGATAGCTTAACCCCGTTCACAAGAAAATCGGTATATATCGTTTTATTATAGCAATGCATTACCTGAAATAAACACTCTAAGTCATTTCTTAGATATTTTAGGTTTTCCACTTTAATATCTCACACCCCGCTTTTGCATAGATCTGAATAGTCCTTGTCATCTATTTTTCCATCGAAAAATTCAATAGCAGGAACCCCCTTTATAAAATAGATTATCCTTATTCACAAATCTGTGTGGAAATAGGCTCTTTTTTGTTGCAGTGTTAAACTTAATACCCAGAATATCTAGTTTCAACGGTAATTGATAAAAACTATCAAGAAATAGCACATTTACAGATTTCTTCCCAATCTTCTTGCTTACCCTTATTTTGAAAAGCTCATTCATATCCCTCCCCCACAACCTTACATTCACACCCTTCATAACCCCTAAAGCAGCTAGTATTAACCTACTATCAAATCTAGCCAGATTATGTACATAGAAGGTACAACCATTATGTCTTTCTACCAGAAGCTCTTCAATCATTCTAACAACAACCATATTCTCAGCATCCCCATCTTGCATATAGAACATTTTCACCTGCTTCTTATAGTCCATAAAACCAGCAGAGTATGCTATCTGCTTTCCTTCCTCCCCATCTTCACTCGAACCATAAGTCTCAATATCCGCAGATCCGAATCTATCATCGTATTCTAATTCTTTTCTATCAGCCACTCAGAACTTCGTTTTATAACGTATTTCAAATCACAGATATTCATCTAAATTGTAATAAAAATCAACCCCATCATCAAACATTCTTACTCACATACCCTTACTCTCATCAACCCATTTATCCACTCAACACACCACCTCAGCATCAGCCTCAATCCCCCCCTTCAACCTTAAAACCATCCTTCACATCTGTTCGTCGAATCTGAATCCCCTTATTCAAGACATCACCACGTGTCCCAATCACCCCAGCTAGACTTAGTCATCTATTATAAAGCTCCCTATCATGAACTCTATTTAAAGATTTATCTAAAGCTTGCCCTTGAGCATCCTTGAACATCTCTCTTTCATTCATCTTATCCAGCTTTTTCAACGCTTCCGCTAATCTATCATCAATCTCATCAACCCTTAACCACACCTTATAAGATAAAACTCAATTAGCAAACTCAAGCTGACCTAAATATTTGAAAGTAGACCGTTTCATGGTATTTTTAATCTTCATAAGCACGAAATCCACACTAGTCATCTTACTAATATAGAAAACTCCCGCAGCAGGAGATTTAATATCACCCTCATCACTAATCCCCACCAGCATACATTTATAGATGCTTTGACCATCCAAGCCCTCCAAGAAACCTTTAACAAGCGGTACCAGGAGATCTCTATTTTGCTCGAATTCATCGGCAGAAATACTAAACTGCACATCTCTACTAAATAAATAGGATTGAAGACCGTAAATATGACGGATAATTTTTAGGGGTAAAACTTTTAAACCATCAATCACATAATTTCGGAGAAGATTAGACGGAATATTCGCAATAAAACTATCTAATCTATCAACGCTAAACATATCACTATAATCATTATCATTATTATTATCATTATAATTATTATTATTATTAGTAGAAATATCACGTATAAATAAATTATACTTGTGGACCATCATTCTGTTTCTATAACTTAAAACATTCAGTTCACGCAACCGTCGACCACCATTAGATAAATGACACATATTTAAAACAAACTGTTCCCATATACCACACCCTCGTAGAAGGAAAAGCCTCTTTTCTGAATGAATCCTTGAGAAACACGATTAAAATAGCGAGTTAAACATCCACTTTTTGTCATACAACTGTCGTCAAAAAAGGCGGCAAAAAGACCTGCCAGCTCCATAAATATTAGTGCAAGGACCGATAACACCCCTTTCATTTTACGGTTTAAAAGAGAAAGAACTCCTAATAAAAATATTATTATTTGGTTTTTCATATTGTATATATTAGTATATAAGAGAGGAAACGTTTTTTTAACGACCCACCTCTGAATAGGTCTATAAGGAAATTTAAAGAGCACCAAACCACTCCGGAAAGAAGTAGAACATATACATTCCCAAATACAATCACATATTCATTCTCATTCTCTCTACTATTGTCTAGTTTATAGTATGAACCCAAACACCCTGTATAGTCTCCTCCTAACTAAACAAACTGACTAATGTAAAATAAATAGCTAATAGTAATAAACTAATAGTTTCCGATCCTTCTTTTATAAACAGAGAGTGGGTGTGTCTTACTCCGGATACTAACACGATCCTCCCTTTTATTGAGGTAAGATGCAAGATGAGGTCAATATTCATGTAATACATAATGAAAATATTAATCGATGAGTATTGTTTATTTTATATAGATCATAACCCGCTATGTAAATATATTTTATATAATATCAGACTACTGCCTTGTTATACAGTGTCTTATAATATAGTGTAGAATAAACAATACTAATTTAAATACTAATCTGTATATACTTAGGCTTTTTTTTAATATTATTATAATTAAAAAAAAAATACCCATTGCTATTATATAGCAATGGGTATTTTTTCCTTGTATTTATGACTACAAAGCTCATCATTTCTTAGTATTATACTAAAATAAAACTCGACATCTAAAACTAAACACACTTAAAACTCAACACGCCTCCCTTTTCACCTTTTTGTGAGAAAACCCGCAAAACTTAACACGTCCTTGTCTCTTATGAACGAATAAATTAGTTATGGTTTCTTAGATTTAGTACGTGAAGAAGGATTTAGTCCCCTTTTATCTTTCTTGTTTAATCTCCTAAATCTATCCCATTCATTCCTTTCTAACTTCTTTTTTTCATAAAGTTCAGGATTTTCTTATTTAATAAGTCTTCTTTTTTAACGATCTTTAACATTTCTAATTATCTTACTTCCTAAATCCTTAAATTCTTTTAATTTAAAAGTTTCAATCTTATCATTTTGTATAAATCTTAAAATAAAATAAATAGTTTGAGAATATATACAAATGTTATTAGGAATTATATAAATAACCCAAATAGTTACAGTTAAAGATATACCCTATAAACGAGTATGAATTAAACCACTAGGAGTAACATAATAAACATAGTTAGTTACAGTTAAAGATATACCATATAAACGAGTATGAATTAAACCACTATGAGTAACGTAATAAACATAGTTAGTTACAGTTAAAGATATACCATATAAACGAGTATGAATTAAACCACTAGAGGTAACATAATAAACATAGTTAGTTAAAACTAGATTAGGTGATGTCAAATCACTTGATTCAAATGAGACAATAGATCAAGAAGATGGTGAAACGTAAATTACATGTAACAAATCAAAATTAGTGTAAGCTATTCAGAGGGTTTTATTATCAACTCTAATATACCCTATGTAGATTATATATAAGATTAAATCGATCTCCTGGATAGCTCTAGCTCACCGTACTAAATTTAAAGTAAGGATATAAATTATGTATAAAATTAAGCCTAATACAGGTAAGTTAGATTGTTTTCATATAACTAAATTCAGTACAAGAACATAGATTATGAATGGAATTAAAGACAAACATTTAAATATGTTTGATAATTGAAAGCATGAACAATCTTCTATATGTTGCGCCGTTACTTCTTAAATTCATAAAGGTTTAGTATCAATTCATAAACCGGATAGATCTTTAATTTTTTCTCTGCTTGTATAAGCATTATGATTTAAAATAGCTTCTTTAGTTTTAATATTAACTGTACCCTTTTCATAGTCTAAATTCGTATCATTTTTTTTAGCTTTCACATTCTTATTATGAAAATACATATCTTTATAATCAGATAAACTTAAACTTTCAGCCTTAACACCTTTAGCTTTAATTACAATACCTTTATTTTCTTCTGTTATATATTCATCTTTTAAAACTAGACAATAAGTTTTACCTGATATAAAATAACCTTCTTTTATTTTGTATTCCAATTTTAATTTACCCAATTCTTTTCCTAACATTTCCTCAGGAAGTTCTAAATTTGTCACGATACTGTCCGTATCGGAATAGAATATTTATCCGCCATTAGATAAAATTAAAAGTTTAATTCTATTAATATGAATCTGAGCATAAGATGTAATACAAGCTGCCGTTGTAATAGATACATCCCCAACACTACTATTTGTCTCTGTATCTTTTTTTTCTGATTCTAAAACTTTAATATAATCCAATCTACTTTTATCACAAACTTTTTTAGATATTACAGAATCATAACTAACAATATACATATTGCTATGTTCATAAAGCTTTTTCATTGAATACACTCAACGAGTAGATATTATATAATCAAGTTTATTTTTGTCAACTATCGCTGTTATAGGTTTTTCTATATTCATTCCAAATCTGCCAAACGGAGAATTTAAAATTAATTTAGTAGCAGCCTTAATCACCCCTTTACTATTTAGCCTAATATTATACAAATCATCTACAAATTTATCGAACACATTTTCTATTACATTAAAATTATACCCTTTGATAACTTTAATTTTATAACCATGATCTCTAGCAAATTTTAATAATTCACTAAATCAAATACCCCTATATTTACCATTTGCCATAATCAAACTACCATCAGAATGAATAGGTAAAAGACCCAAGTAACTATCGTTAGTTATTACTTCACAATAAAAAAAACCAAATAATTTATCTAAATTAAGTTCATTCCCATTTAAAGACTCTATGTATTTATACTCACGTCCACACAATTTATTTTTTGACACAAACGGATACTCAGAATTAACATCATAATAATACAAATTTTTTCCATAAGGTTTATAAACCTCAGTAATACCCCCATAATAACCTTTTTTAACAAAATTGAAGGATTAGTTATTAAAGGTAGTTTACTATCACCCAGATAATTTTTTTTTGATAATATTTATACCTAATTTAGATATAGTTAAACAATCAGTAATTTGCAAATCATAAGTAATAAATATATATTTATTGAATTTATCCATAATTTCTAATAAAGTATCTAAATCTTTACTTAAATAAGATAAAGCTTCTTCTTTCAAGTTTCAATCATGCCTGTTAATTAAATTGTAATCAGTTTCAGATATATCTTTAAAATACTCCTTTGAAGGTGTATTTCCTATATAAAATAATGTAGATTCATTTACAAACGAATGACAAAATTTACCTTTAACTACTTCACATTCAAAATCAATACCTAATTTATCTAAACTTTTGTTCAACAGACAATATGAATCAACAAATATTATTTTAACTCTTTTATTTGATTTAGTTTTGATACTTACAGTTAATTTAATTATTTTATCCTCCCTAAAGATAGGATCATAAATATATTTAACCCCATTATCTACATTATATTTAACCAACACATCTAATATATAAACTACATCAAAACCTTGCAAATTATGAACAAAAAATATAAATCCATTATATTTAGGTTTTAAAATTAAATCAATACATTTTAAGACTAAATCATAACTACTATCATTATTTTTATAAATAAGTTATTTATCCCCATTTAACGTTTTATACCCTATACCATAAACATAAGATTTGTTATCACTTTCATTAAAATAAGTTTCAATATCAAATGATCCTATATTAGTATTTCTAACAGATTTCAGATCAGCTTTCAACGGTTTAATTATAGGTAAAGTATCTTTTATTTCATATTTAGATCTACAATTATTTTTAATACACAAAGTTAACTTACCTATACTACGTGTAAATTCGTCCTCACCAGTTTTCAAATCTTCAGCATAAACCAAATTTTTACCACCCATATCAAACACTTCAATCTTATTATAATTATCTTTTACTCTTTTTAAAACTATAATATTTTTTACGTTTTTTTTATTAGTATATACAAAAAAATCTAAATCCAACGGCTCATCGACTACATACTTATTAACTAATTTAGACTTTTCTTCGATTAATGCTATAATATTTTTACCCTCGAAATCCACACATTTTATTCCACTAAAAATACTTCCATCTATATATTCTTTACTTAACTTAACACCATAATAAAAAATATTCATCGTAAAAGGTAAAACCATACTACTAAAATTTCTTTTAGCCTCACCTATTTTAATTATTTTTTTTTATCTAATTTCACCTTATTTATATTTTCTACTTCCAGATCAGGTAATTTATCTACATTTATATACATAATTTGTATAAAATCTAATTCACAATAATCATATTCATTTATATAATCTACAACAATCCCTAGAATTTCTTGATGCAATCGTACCATAGCATCCTCATAAAATTCATCATCAAACACAAAAATTGTATGCCTAGAACCCATTCCCCAACTACCATCATCTTTTTTAAACTTTAACAAAAACCCATATTTATTACCAGCCTTCAATATATTCTTAAACCTTTCACTAAATTTATCATACATCTTAATCGAATCTATGTCAAAATATGCATTATTAATATTTTTTTTTAACAAACCCTATAGGCTTTGAATAACAACTATATAAACGTTTATTACCATAATTTATTTTTGTATTAGATATCTTATCCACACCTATTTTAACCGAATTTACAAACCCATAATAATTATAAACAGGGCTTAATCAAAACAAATTAATACTCCCCACACCCACACCCACACCCACACCCACACCCACACCCACACCCACACCCACAC
>JAOYMO020012242.1:0-15388 GCA_025802455.2 Iodosphaeria phyllophila | reverse complement strand
GGCAAACGCGACTTCGTGAATTGAGTACAGAACTGTGCCTGGTCGCCCCTTCTCCTGTGGCCTCGCCTCTGCCCCGTCCCAGCGCACCGCAGAATGTCCGGACGGATAAGGATGAATTTTATGCGGAAGAACTTCTCAAACGTTGGAGATCCGAGGAGCAGAATCTACATGGGAAAGGAGGAATATCGAGGGCCTTTAGTGCCAAGAAGAGAGCATGGGAATACAAAGAGATTTACGGAGCCTTGGTGGCGCATGTTACCGATAAGGGCTCGCCTAGTGTAGCTGAAGCTCTCATCAGCAAGCTCACGGTACTGGGCGGGAATGTCAACTTGGCCCAAAAGAGTCGGACGAGTCTCATTACACGGAGGAAAAGCCTTGATTTAGCGGAACGGAGCAAAGTCCTCCAAAAAGCCGTCGAAAACCGACACAAGGAGATGGTTCAAGTACTGTTACCGTACGCCGATGCGCTAAGCCTGGACACATCGTTGCCAATCGCGTTTAGGAACAGAGACCCCGAGATCGTTAAGATGCTGATACAATACGGCGCCAGTGCCTTTCAAACGGGCGATGGACAAGATGCCTTTCGGCAGGCCTGTGTTATGGGAGGCAATGCTGATATGTTAGCTACGATCTTGGGCTCCGACGGTAAACCGCCGGTGACTTGGGTTTCTCAATCTATGGTTGACGCTGCTCGGGCTGGCTGTTTAGACTCCGTCATGATTCTTAGTCAAGCTTCTGCAGATGGCAACAACGATCAAGCCGCAGCACTTAAGACCGCAGTGGCGCTGGGGCGGCGCGACATTGCGCTGGCAATTGTGACTGGCAGCAACCCGCCTAAGAACCCCGGGGTGAGTGAAGCGTTTGAGCAGCTCATGGGTCACCAAAATATCAGTCCGAACGAAAAGACTAAGATGGCAGAAATCCTACTCTGCGCCGGCGCTGACGGGGAACCAGTCGCACGGGCTCTCGTACAGGCGAGCTCGACATGCTATCTGGAGTTGGTTAGTTTGCTGGTCTCTTACGGAGCCTCAATCGAATATCACGATGCTATCGCACTGAGGAGGGCTCTATCAAACGGCAGATCTGACCTTGCAGAGCTCTTACTGAGCGGCAGATCACCACTTAGCTCGGTTCAAGCTTCGGAATGCGTCCAGATACTTCCACAAAAACTGAGATTCGAAGAACGCTACTCTCTCCTCAGCCTGCTTCTTCGCAAAGGTGCACAGGGGCCTCCTCTTGACGGGGCTTTGGTTGATGTTGCGGATGTCGGGGATTCTGAATCAGCAAGTCTTCTGCTGGAACCCCTTTTCCCTGGTGGGGAACCAGTAGAAAATGGGATCAGCAGAAGGGCATCTCGGGGGATGGTATACGAAAGACACGCGGTAGCTTCAACAAACTCTCAGGACGCTTTGGCGTTGCAACTCGCGATCAAGAACGGCCATTTCTCCATAGCCAAGCTCATTCTCAACAAGAAGCCTCCAACAGATGAATTGATGACAGCAATATTCCCTACTGTAATCAGTCTCCCCCAAGCGGATCGACTGCAGATGACGGAAGCCTTTCTGGGAGCCGGACTGACCGGGTCTTGTATCAGCACTGCACTCGAAAATGCCATCGGCGAACAACCTAGACGAGATGAACAGCTCATAGGGCTCTTGCTTAGGTCCAATGCCGATGTAAACTCCAATGAAGGCGCCACTCTTGCCGCGAGTGTTGAACATGGGGACGTAAATTTACTTCACAGACTGCTCAAGAATAAACCGACCCCTCAAGTCCTTGCTAGGACCTTTTCCCAAGCCGTAAAGCTGGGCGAGCCTGCAAAAAGATTTCAGATGGTGAATATGCTCATCGGTTCCGGCGCATCCCTAGGTGGGCCAGAGGTTTCGGCTTCCCTTGTCACTCTCTTAAAAGAAGATCCCGCCGACAAAATCCTGATCAGGACAGTTTTAAAAGAAGGTGGTGCCGATGTAAACTGGAACGGAGGCGCAGCAATTTCCTGCGCAGTGAAGCATTCGGATCCAGATTTGTTGGAGTTGGTTCTCGCGTTCGGGCACCCGAACCCGGAGGAGTTGGAGAGCGCCATGAAGTACCTTGCACAAATCCCGACCAATACTCGCAAGGCGGATAAACTCGACACTCTCCTGCGCCATGCATCCGATAAGACTGCATTTTCGACGCTGCTAGTTGAGGAAACTAAGAATATCCTCATGGCGCCACCAAACCAACGCGACCTGTCGGTTCTGAAAACCCTTCTCGACAATGGTGCTGATGTCAATATCAATAACGGGGAGGCCTTCTGTCGCGCTGTAAGGATGTGCGATGAGCAGATGGTTGACCTCATGTTTACTTCTGAGCCTGCTGTACAAACACTAGCGTTCGCGATGCCACAAGCACTCAAGATTCCAGACTTGATGGATCGCTTATTCTTTTCACAGAAAATCTTGAAAGGAAACATCTCCCCCGTTGAGGTTAATCGAGCACTTTACTACGCAATCAGCACATATCCCGAAGACCTTCCGCTCATTAACGCTCTTCTAAGCCGCGCCGATACCGCGGATGGATCTGCTCTTTTTAAAGCCATTCAAGATGAGAAACCTGACATCGTGGACCTCGTGTTAGGCCAGAAGGAATTTGCACCAGAGATTCTCAACGCCGGGTTCGTCGAGGCTACGAAAACCACAGACAAGAGGAACCGCCGCATATCGTGCAGCAGCCTGTTGAGGGCTGGTGCTTCAGGCGACGCAATTTCTGATGCGCTGGTAACCGCAGCCTCCGATGGAGATTTACTTTTCGGCACCATTTTGGTAGAACACGGTGGTGATGTGGAGCATAAAAACGGGATGGCTTTAGCAGAGGCTTGCCGCACTGGATCTTTCCAGGTCTTAGAAATGCTACTGTCAGGTCAGAACAGTAACGTTTCGCAAGAGACGCTGCAGGCCGGATTCCAGGCAGCAACAGGTATTTCCGATCTCGCAGTACGCGCCAGCATATTTAGGTTATTACTGGAACGAGGTGTCACTGGCGAAGTTCTGGATACCCAATTGGTATCCGCTGTGCGATTTCTCGATAGTGGGACTGACCTGGTACAGCTCTTGTTGTTTCATGGTGCAAGCCCTGATTACAACAGCGGGGAGGCTGTAGAGAAGGCAGCGCGCAGTGGGCACTTGGAAAATTTGGGCATGCTGCTTGGTGTAAGCGAAATTGGGGGGCAGCAAAAGAAGCCTTCGTCGGCTACTCTTGTGCAGGCTATGGATGCTTGCTGGGAGCTGAGTAAAGACTCACGTTTTACGGTTTTCGAATGGATATTCAAAGCTGGTAAGCCTGCTCCAAGTCGAGTTCATGATGCTTTGACTAGGGCAGTGAAAGAAGAGGACCCAGAGGAAAGACTAATGCAACTTCTCGTGGCGAATCGCGCATCCCCTACGGCGAACAACTGCCAAACCCTCATCGACGGAGCGCGCACCCTCTCACCCTTGCAATATGCTGTCCTTCTGGAGCACAAGATCACTGCGGAAGAAGCGTCGCTTGTTTTTGAAAAGGCTTGCGGCTTGGAGAATGTTGATTTATGGCTGTCTGAACGGGGCTACGAGATCTGTTGCGGTCTCCTCGAGAAAGGGGCTTGCAGCGACGCAGTTGGTCATGCGCTCACCTTGGTACTTGGGGCACGCGCAGATAAACCAGAGGATCTCACGGACAGCTTCGTCGAGCTTCTATTGAAGCATGAAGCGGATGTCGATTACAATCATGGCGAGGCCCTACAGATCGTTGCAGCGGAGGGCAATGCACCTCTCTTGGAGAGATTGCTGCAGCAGAAGCCGAATTCCGAGTCATTAACATTGGCGTTCCCACGCATCCTTGAAGCTAGCCTCTGCGAAGATGATGTCAACGAGCTTATAAGTCTGTTTGTGGATTATCGCGACAGCGAAAACCAGGTAGATGTTATGTTTGTCTATCCTGGGTCCAAACCTGTCATCGTTCAAGCGCTTTCGCAATTCCCTAGATCAACCAAGATTTTGCAATCTCTTCTTGATCTGGGATATTATCACGACCAGACAACAACAAGCCGTGTCATTCCAGAAATTGACGAGGAGGAGCAGGTGACGCTTCTCATGTGGGCTCTCCTCCAGCCACAAAAACAGACAAGTAGCGGGATCATCAACCTGCTGGTTGAACGCGGTGGTAAGTAGCGATTGAGAGAAACCCTATAACTATACCGATATGGGAAACTGCGATAAGCTGACCGGTCGCTAGCCAAGGTAAATTTCGAAACCCGCGCCTCCCGCGTCACACCTCTTATGGTAGCTATACAAGAAAGACGCCCGGATATTGTAAAGCTATTGCTACTCGCCGGCGCTGAAGCTGACATCGCGGACGCTCTGGGACGATCACCGCTGTCGCTCGCTTCAGCCATTGGTGGTGACCTCGCCATCACCATTATGTCTAACCTCTTGGCGGCGGGAGCATCGCGAAATGATGGCTCTCTGCATAACGTTGCACGTGAATTAAACTTGCAGGCGATGCAAATCTTAATTGAATTCAAGCACGAACCGGATTTTCCGAGTCCACAGCACGGCGGACGTAGCGCCTTGGGGGAGTTGTGTCTCCATGCCGCGGACTCAGCGGATTCCGGCGTGCTAACGGCAGCGCGTGAGAGAGTGATGGAAAAAGCGATGAACTTTTTGTTAGAGGGCTCAGACATCATGCTTAAGTCTGACGGGAAGTCTGCGTTGATACTCGCGTTGGAGTCGGCTGATCCCGTTACCACCACCAGAGTGCTTCTTCGTGCAGATATGTGGAAATTCATCAACAAGCCTTTCAACCAGTTTACGGATGGTTCATTTACTTACTCCCCTACGCAATACGTCAAACGTGTATTAGCGCGGACGGACAGGACGGAACAACTGGTCAGGCTTCTGAAGGCCAACCGTGGAACCGATGTGTTCTACGCCAACTCAGGTCCCCAGCCAGAGGACGCGGTTGGCATGCCCCCGCATATCGAGCTTGAAGAACAAGAACGCAAATCTCGACTGGACCGCATTGCGAAAGACAGCGAGGACCACGCCCTCGCGATTTCGCGCACTAAAGAGCTCGCGACAATTCAATCACAGATCTGGACGAACCAGGCTGAACTCGAGGACGCGCGCAAGAAACGCTCACACAATTCAGAGCTGAGTCACGTTCAGGAGAGAGTCAAGGTTGAAGAAGAACTTTTCAACAAGACACTTGCTCAACAACGGATGAAGCAGTCTCAAGACATGGCACATCAACAGAGTCTTACAGTAGCAGCGCTATCGAGGGCACAAACGGTGGGCGACGCCGAGCTTGCTCGTGAGACGGAACGCCAAAACCGCGTGTTGAAATGGGAGCGTGACCTTGGGAACGAGCGCGTCGGTAACGCAAACCAACTGAGCACCCTGCGGCTACGCGAGCGCGAGGAGATGGAACGCATGGACAACGTAGCGGACGGACGGATTAAGAATCGTCTACGCGAACAGAAGAAGTTGGTCGATAGCCAGAATTCCCTGGCTACCAACCTCAAGAACGGTGGAGGATCGAATGGGATGGGCATGCCCGGTGTGGCTGGGAGAAGACCCATGGGATACATTTCAGACGAGTTGAACTGAGCAGCACGGGAGATATCGACGATGACGTTGTATATTGAGTAAAGACGCTTTTACGTTCATTGAGTCGGAATTTTAAGAGATACGATCACGTGGGAAATTCCTTCTCGCCACACTTTTTCGATTTTGTAACAAACGGATGGAGGATAATACAGGCTGGGAACATTCGATCATCTGGCTGTTTTACGAACAAGCTAGATGGCTTTTCTTTTTTCCAAATGTACGAGCAGAGATACCAAGCGCATTTGACATTACGGAGTTTTTGGTGTTTTGCTCCTTTTAGGACCTACCTTCCAGCTGGAAATCAACTCCGCCTTTTTCATCTATCGAGCCTAGAGCTTGAAAAGAATTTGTCGAATTGATGTTGCACTACTGCCATGTGAAGTGTTCGTCTAAGCTCTTCTGTAGTAAAGCCTTGGGAACTCTCCGTACGTGAAATACGGGTAGCCTGGCTTCTGTTTGTAGGTTATGTGTGCCATATCGGGTGGCACGCACATACCACAGGAGTTTTATGTGACGATCAAGCTTTCTACCGAAACGCGCAGACACGCCCATGACGGACCAACGTTATCACCTCCAACCAACGCTTACTTCCCGACTATTAAAACTATGTACATTAGACAAGGGCTCGCGAGTGAGCATAACTGATCTAACTCTGAGGAGTGAAACTAAGACAAAATTGGGTACATACCGATAGCGAACATGGCTTTGAGCAATGGAGAGCAAAATAAATCTCACGGCGCGCCTTGTCTGCAGTTACTCATGCGGTATTTTGTTTTCGACTAGTAGGCAGGAAACGGGCATTTGAGCTAGGTTGATCATTAACATTTGGCTGTTGTGTAGCTTTTTAAAGTTGGGCACCAAGTGTAGCGGTGCGCCGCAAGATCAATTCCCTCAAAAGCTCTCATTCAACCGCATGCCCCGGCGTGAAAGACAAGCATTGAGATTGGCTTAAGGCTCATGTACGCTTTACTACTGTGTAGCATGCCAAAAAAAGACTTGACTAACTTGGAAAAGGCTCGGGTGACGGGCCCCATACTATACTTTATCCATCCCTCACCGTTAAAACTTTGTTTCCTTCTTCCTTTGGCTCACGAGGTTGTCGAATACTTGAAAAGGTGGTGGAAAGGCTGCAAGAAGAAGTTCATGCTTGTGAATGTCTTCAGCACAAAGAACGCTAAACACTTCACCGAGTCCCAGTCATGGCCCCCCATTCGATGGAAATGCCACATTCTTCTGCCTTGGCAGCATCGTCGACTGGCAACATGGACATGAACCACCACAGTTCGAACATGAATATGAACCATGGTAGCACAGGCGGAGGCGGTATGGATGAGCCCATGGTCATGACATTCTTTGTCTCGCCATATACCCCCCTCTTCTCCGCCGGATGGAGACCCCAGACGGCTACGGCATACATCGCAACTTGCATTTTCCTCGTGGCCATCGCCGCGCTGATGCGCTTCGTCTTGGCAATGAAGCCCATCCTGGAAAGCACGGTCTGGAGACACGACAATGTCTCGGCGGTTCCCACTCACGAACCACTATCAATACAGGCGAAGGGGGAAGAGGAGGTCGAGCCCCTGAATGAAAACGGACCACTCCTTGCGAGAGCAGGACAGCAAAGCTACGCAGGGGTAAAGAACCACCTTCGTAGTCGGTGGAGGCGATGGAGCGCTTCAAGAAACCTAGCGAGGGCGGCATTTGAGTTTTTGCTCGCGAGTCTTGGTTATCTGGTGTGAGTTTTCAGCATCTTTCAAGAGAATTCTGCTTCCTGGTTCTGCTTCTGAGATCCATTTCAACTGTTGTCCTGACATATATCAAAGCATGTTGGCAGTCATGACGATGAACGTTGGGTACTTTCTTGCCGTGCTTGTCGGCGTTTTCTTGGGAACTTTTGCATTGGGCGACTTGGCATCGCCTAGCTCGCTTTACGAGGACCAACATTGCTGAAAAGATCGACAGATCTTGGGATTGGAAGTATGAAGTATTCGTATGAAGCTGTGGGAGATTGTCTGTATCAGCGAGGGTAGTGGCCCGATCAAGAAGTCATCGTCCGGGGCAACAGATAAAGCATGAGGAGTAACATGGTACCGTATATCATATCAAGGAATATTTTGGTTGAGACAGGCGCTGGGAGAGCTCTCGGTCTGGGCCTATTATTTTAATACTTCATTTTGAATAATTCTGATCTATGTACATCCAGCATCAAAGTGGCTATATGTCATGGACCTATCCTCGGCGTCAAGTGCACGGTGATTCGAGTCGAAACGGTAAGATAAACATGAGTCGGCATTCATATTGACAAAGAAAACAAGTTAGCTTCTTGTCACCAGCATGCTAGGGTATAATTCTGGACTAAAAACGCTATCAACCGTTGCAAGATGTTCTGGCGCAAGGTCGCGATACAGCAAACTCCGGGGACATCATACATCCTCTTCGCAAATAGTCACCGCGTGGCACCCCTGATTTGCCAGCCTCCCATAATTCACTTCGTTTTGGCCGAGCCAGCGGCTGTCCGTTCAACCCCCTGAACTATCTTCAACATCCTCGTCAACAATCTCAAACTTGACAAGAAGCGTGCACCCTGTCTCCCTCCCCTTCAAATCCAACAATCTCACAAAACACCAATTCCCCGCCACGACGTACAAGAGCCGGACCGCCGTGACAGCCAGGATAGGGTTCTCCGCGAACGTATCGTCGCTCTTGATGAGAATCCGGAGGAATGTGAGGTCGTTGCCGCTGCTTCCACTTTGGTACTCCCAGTCCCATTTTAGCGTCTGATCCCACACGGGGTCTGTGTTGGGCGGGTTCTTGCAGTGCCGGTGCAGGAAGTCGAGCGTATGGTGGTGATAAGGCGACGTCTTGCGCTTCACGGCACCTCCGTCTGGATGCAGTAACGTGCAAGTCACATAGGGGCGGAGAGAGTCCAGGTCGCGCTCCTCGGATATGGGAAGGTCGGTCGCTCCGCCAATATGGAGCTGGAGCTTGCGGCGGCGACGTCTTCCCCCGTTCATTGCTTCGAGCGAGGTACCACCGCGAAGAGCCGAAGGCTTTAGTACGATGCCATCGGTGCCACTGAATAGGGCTTCGTTGAGTTGTACACTGGCCCCGAATGTTTGCCAATTCAAAGCACAAATTTGTGCCCCAACGCCCCAGAAGGGAATAGGGTTCAGATTCTGCGAGCTGATGCGTGTCCCCTTGGGATAAACACGCATGAGATGCCGCGAGTTGTGCTGGGCGATCTTCTTATTTTGCGCAGGCATCAGCGACGCCAGCTGAGTTTCGGACAGGTTTATAAGATGGTTGTGTGGCCCGTTCTTCATCTCCAGATCCTCGTACCACGTGCTGTCTGTCGGTTTCACAGACTGTGCATAGACTCCGAGTTCGGCTAGCTCAGGGATGATGTTTCCTTTGGGTGACGTCTTTTGTCTAGCTCTGTACGCCCTGCGCGCTTGCTTGACTACCTCTTCATCATCATTACTACTACTACTACTGCTACTACTGCTACTGCTACGTCTAGACTTGGGATCAGAAGATTTGCCGTCTTCCTCGGGCAGATGAAACTCCACGATGAGGACGACCTTGGAGCCGAGGTCTTCGAGAAACACTTTTTCACCCGAGCCTTCCTGCTCTCGGTGACCTTTTTCGCGGACGGGTTTGCTAAGTAATCGATCGCCCAGGGTCTCTCTCATGATTTGCACCATACGCATCTGACCATAGGCGTCACAGTGGTTTTCGAGTGAGATCATGACAGGTGCCGGGCGAGAATCCGATGGATTGCCGTTCTGCGCAGCCTCGGCAACCTCCAAGTCGACTGCATCGCGAATCGCTTCACAAACAGTCCGGAACGGGATATTGGACACAAGCGTATACCCATGTGTCACCTTGGGCTCTTCCTTTTCTGCTTCATCATCCCAGGCATCGATCTCGACACAGCGCGCTCCAGTTCTGAGTGTTGTCGTGTAGGCCTCGGCAGACGACTTCCCCGTGAGTTGGCGACCCAAGAGATAGGTGTTGTGACTGGAACTGATGAAATACTCCGCCAGCGGGTGCCGACGATCAGTTAAATGCTCGGGTACCTTCAGGTAAGCTAGCTCCAAGAGATCCTGCAGCTCGCGCGTCATGTGCTGTGGATGCATGCAGTCGTCCAGGCCGGCCTGCTGCTCTGATAGGATACCGGCTCGACAGACAAGGAACGACTTGAGGGCCTGACTGATGCGGAGCTGCCCTTTGGGATGCGCTGTGCGACGGGCACTGCGCCCGCCCCCCGCGATGGTGTCGTTATTCGTCGCTTGGCCACGGTCTTCCGAGTTCGGGGAGGCAGCCCGCTTGCTGCTTTTGCCGCCCGCGAAAGGATTCAGTTTCGCCATACGAGCCGAAATGCTGTGCTCTGGATCGGCCATCTTCGAAGGCGACACACGGGTGTCTTGAGCCTAATCGTCACGGAGACAATAGGAGATACTCTGGAGTTAGGTTGGGAAAAGGGTGCGTTAGGAATCAGCGACAACAATGTGAAAATCAAGCGAAACTCCAGATAGGAAGATGCCAGCAGACAGGCTACTCAATGAGTGGCGGCTAACTTAGTGTTGGAAAGATAGAGTAGGCATGATGAGAACTGTTCGAGTTGGCAAGATGTCGAGGTGCAATGACGTTCTAATAACTTGGCATACACTATCATGTTGCCAAATCCCTGTTGACGTTATTGATACAAGGTACCGTAGCCATCGGTATTGGAACTCGATCGATATTTCCTTTGGAAGACCTGAAATTCAATGGCATCAGAACTATCTCTAGATGCTGGTACTCGAAGGAAGAATCTCACTAAGGGCCCACGCGTCAGCCGGCAGCTGATTACCTTCACATCGCAAGTCGACAGCGTCGTACCGGTATAGATCACAGTACATAACACAGCGCACGGTCAAGATTCCGCTGTGCCTAAATTTTGGGTGAACTTCACGACAGTCGAATTACGTTGTTCCGAAGTCCATCCGCAGTCGAGGGGATAAGCTTCTACAACACATGCCCTGCCGAAGGATAAAACGTCACGAGGTACAGCAGGCGAGGAGAGTGATCAAGGGTCCAGGCCTTGTGGCAGGCAGAGTCAAACATCTAGGTTAGCCGATGATGAGATGAGGTCCAAGTAGCAAGTAATTTTCACTGGGGAATGGATAGCAGCGAATCAATCTTAAACTAGCAGACAAGAGGTCAAGTGAGAAATTAGAGGTTCATCTATCGTTCAAAATGCACGATCCAGCCTGGAAATGCAGGCGAAGGGTAGGTCTAGTCAAAGATCACAGATAGTCTATCTAGCAGGTCACGAAGAAACTTCATTTATGAAAAGCATGTTCCCTGTCTGAGTTTTTATTTTCTGTGTCATTCCCCACGAGACAGTCGCTATGTGTCTTCGGCTGGCACCATCATGCTTCACCCGAGTACAGACAGTCTTATACAGATGGACTCTTCAATATCTATGCACCTCGTGGAGTCGGAAAACAAGCGACTTGCTCCCTATCATGCGTCAAAGAAGAGAAGATCGCCGCGTAAATTCGTGTCGCGTCCATCATGCTTCCCCCCCACCCCCCAAATGATGACGGAGGGTCGAGGAACTTTCGCTTAACAATTCTAGCGGTCTTTCCTTCCTCCTTAACACCCAGCTCTCAACATTCATAGGGAATCAACACTTCCCCTTCCACCAAGCCTCGTTTGAAGATCAGCGATGCGAGTCTTGAATGGGCCGGAACCGAAGGCTGATCAAGATCTAAGATCTCGCGGCTTGTACGCGGCAGTTTGGTGCTTGCATTGTGTATGGGACCAGCGAAACATCTAGGGTTTTCGGTATGTTTTGAGGACTGCGGTATTCCGCCGGTGTGATGATCAAGGTTGCCTTGTTTGAAAGCGAATCGCATAGATTTCGCGAACGCTGGGTGGAGTTTGTGGACCGCTTAGAATTCATAATCGAGGGCTGTCCCTGGAAACTCTGAATCATCGTCGCATCGAGAGCCCAAGCATCCCTTCGCAAGCACGAATTAAGATGTTCCCGCCGTGGCTGGAGGGAGCTCAGCCCTCATAGACTATTTGCTAGAATTCGACGCATCTGTTGATAGTACGCTCTGGCTTGACTGTCAAAGAGGTATGAAGCCGCTGGGCAGGGCAGGGCTGCGCATGGTCCCCTAGTTCGATTGCAGTTCTCGCTGAACTTTCCCAACTTCGTTCAAGAAACCTTTTGCGTTTACAGGACTCATCTAAAGAGAGTCAGCAAAAGTTGGAGCAAACATGTGGGGCAAGAAAAGTAATGACGCACCTTCAACTGAACACTGACTGCTTCTCCCTCGCCTTCAATAGCGGTAAAAAGAACACAGACAGCCTTAGTAGTAGCTTTTTCCTGGAAAGTCATGGCTGGGATGATTGCCGTATTCAGGATCAGGCGATGCGTAGAGTCTTGACGCATAACGAGACGCACGGTCCCAGCCTCAGCTTGCTCCAAGCCAGAGGCGTCGAAAGATCCCGGGATAGGCTGGAAGTCACTGTCAAGATCAACGCATGATTCCGGAACATTGATTTTCAAATTCCCAGCTCCGCGCTCCCTCCACGAGGGTGGCGAGGATGATTTGTCGAGATAGTAGATTTTGGCACGAGCTGAGAGGATAGTAACCTCCCCAGCCTCGCCATCGTCAACCGTAACTGGATGGTTCCAGTTAGTGAGCGTTTAGACCGAGGAAGAACAGTGGCAATGAAAGATTGAGATCAAACCAATCGCGCAAAATAGGAGACTGACCTTTCTGTAACTTCACTTTCTTTTCACCTTCATCAGTCACTCCTTCCCTCGGCGACTTCATGTCGGGTTCCTTGCTGCCTTCTTCGTCGTGACCACTCTCAGCTTCATCCGATTCGACATCGCTCTCTGGTGCACCGAACGGCTTAGCCGACTTGCTACTCTTGAAAGTCTCACCGGGTCTACCGAAAGACGTCAAATTCTTGCCGCCGAATCCTCCAAACCCAGTCAAGGAACTTCCACTGCTAAGCATGCTCCCTCCAAATGCCTTTGGAACGGAACCCGCTTGTCCAAATGACGAGACGCCGTTTGTGAGGCTTACACCAAAGATGGAGGGGCTTTCAGTCTTGCTTGTGCCAGGAGTAGCGAAGGGTGAAGCTGATGAGCTTGCAAAGGAAACCAGGGGTTTGCTGCCCTGAAGAAATGGAGACGTTGAATTCGCAAAGCATGCTAGCCCTGAGGCCTTGAATGCAGAAGTGGACGTTGTGTCTGACGATTTTCCGTTCAATGCCGATGATCCTTCGACCTTACTTGTCTGACCATCTTCACTGGCCACCCCTTTTTCGTTTATGCTGGAGGAAGTCTAGATCGGATTAGACATGAACCCAGTGACAATATGACCACGATGGTGAACGTGCCCATTGGGTCTGCTCTTACCTGGTTACCTTCGTCCTCATCACTATTTATGTGGGGTTTAGACTCGCTCGAAATGTCTCGGTGCCGCTTTTTCTCTGGCTCTGACCGATTTGTCCTGCCGGTAGCGCTACCATCAGCACCGACGAGTGAAACGTTGCCTCCGGGTTGCCCGGTCGTATCTTTGTTCTGATCGAGGTCAACTTCGTCACGCGCACGTTTCTTCTTCGGCGATGCGACTTGGGCTGCAAGGTCGGTTCCTGGAGGAGAGGGGGTCCGGGATTTGAATCCCATCTTGGGTGCGCGATCTGAGATAGCTGTGTTATTGAGTTCTTTACGGGCTGCCGCTGTGTCTGGATCTTCTGCTAAATGTTTGGCGCGCTCAGAAGGTGTCGGGCTGCGCTTAGCACTGCTGGTGCTTGTGTCTGCGATCTCTGTTGTCATGGTCGCTGCGTCTTTGGTTCCGATTTAGTTCTTGCAAGTGCTGTCTTTGTGCTGTTCACGTTGTTTGCGACTCAGGTTTTGATTTCTCCAGAGATACAAAGAAACCCGTCGTGGTCTAGGAAACTCGTTTTTGTTCTGTTTGTAGAGACACAGCTGTATTTCTCGGTTGGGTTCAAATGCTGCAAGCGATGGCAAATTGCAGCCTCGGCCTGTGGGCAGCCGTAGCTTCCTCGTGCACTGGTGCCTCTTTGGGCTCTTGAAAGTCTTCGTACCAGCAGGAAAGGCGCGATGATGGTTTATTGGACGGTGCTCCACAGCAAGCTACAAATACGACTTTTGGTAAGTCGAATGAGAGATACCAGTGAGATGTCCTATCCGGGAATGAAGCGTGGTTCTGTTCTGGTACTGATAGCCAGAGAGTGTAAGTACGTGCAGGATGTTCCCAATGGTGGCTCCTACACAGTACGTACAAGTGAGGGGTCAAAATTAAGTCGCGTTTGGCCATTTCTCAACAAAATACCTGATTTCAAGGCTGAATGATTGTTAGACGACCACTCCGATTGGGAATATCCAAGTATACATTCTAGCAGTAATTTACTCGAGTTACTTCGTATAACATACTTGAATTGTAGGAACTTTGAATGAAGCCAGCGAAAGTTGCAATCGATTGAACTGGGCACAAGTTCCGTCCTCACCAAACTGTTGAAAATTTTGATGGGGATAGTGTTTGATTCAACTTCATCTACATGTGATTTCTGCTGGCTTCATTCAGAGTTCCTACAATTCAACTGTGTTAAAATTCGGGTAAATTGCTGCTAGATCGTATGCTTGGATATTCCTAATCAGAGTGGTTGTCTAACAAATATTCAGCCTTGAAATCAGGCATTTCGGTGTGAAAAGGCCAAACGCGACTTAATTTTGACCTCTGACTGTGGTAAACATTTTGCAACATTCAAGCGCAGTAAGTGGGTACCTCCGTTGCCCTGAAAGTTTGTCTAGAAACAACGCTGGTCAGACGAGCATTGTTTAGACGGACTTTCGGACAGCCGGAGGTACCCTACCACTACCACACGCTTGGGTAGAATACCTCAGGGTACTTAGGGTACTGTTAGATCCTCTATATTTTTTTTGGTTTCGCTGGCGCATGAGCTTGGATGAGCTGTCCCTTCAATGATTTTTCTACAAAATCATCAGAGGGATTGCTAATGTCAGTTGATGCGCCGGTAGGCTAAAGTACAGTACAGTGGGTGCGGAAGGCCAGGATTTGAAGCATTATGGCTCCGCAGGATCTATATCTCTATGTAAACTGCTTAGTCAGCGCGCGTCTGCAGAGATTTACTCTCATTAATCCTGCAACGCATACATTTATAACATTCATTAACATCCACCATAATAGGCACAATAGATCCAATTGGCATTGGTGGAAGCCTCATGATAGAAGGCTTCCAACTGCCACGGGTTCCGTGTCCTTGGTGGACATCTAACTGTGTTACACCAGAAATGAGATGCACCTGGGCCGGAATCGCAAAATTCGTTTAGCAGACAAGTAGAATCTTCCCACAGTAGTTTAATCAGTGAACGGGCCGCCTGAAGCGTGACAGCGCGAAAGCTGGATGGTCAGATTACCGGCCGTAGCCAAATTTGCAGTCAATTTGGCTGTGGTCGATACAGCAATCTGATCGTCCGGCTTTGGCTGTTATGCTCCAGTCAAGGAAATAAAGTTTATTCAGGATGCGAATTTTGATTGAGACTAACCCGTTAGTTCGCTGTAACCAGAGTTTTAGTGTCTGATTGTCAAGCAAAAAAAAAAGTTGGTTGGTCTTTTCATAAGACTGCTCTAGCACTTGGTAACAACACAGGCAAAAGGTCGACGCCTACAATTCACGCAATCAAAAGCCGTAGCTATCATCTGAGT
>JAOYMO020012162.1:0-15393 GCA_025802455.2 Iodosphaeria phyllophila | reverse complement strand
CACGTGATTGGGGGAATTCCCCCCGCCCCCCCCCCCACAATGACGCAGGCGATACTAAGGATTTCGAGAGCGAGCTGTTTGCCAGCGACCGCGCGATGATCCACGAGTTTGCTAAGCAAGAAGCAACTCGGCATCTGACAGTATCGGAGTCTGCGTCACTGGTCCATCTGCCACGCGTCAACTCCGCTGGAAGCGTCTTGTCGTCACTTGTCGACCTATGGCCACCTCTACCACGTCATGTATTCCCGCTCTCTGGCTCTTGGCTATATGAATCATAACCGCGTGTCGTGGACTTCGTCCCGGTTACCGGTAATTGGGGATGACTTTCGGAGTTGTCACTGGCTGCTCTGCTTGTATGACACGGTCTGCAAGTTGCCTTTTCTGGCGCTGCTCGTACTTGTGGGACTGGCTGCCTGGAAATCGGAGACGGAGAGATCACATGGCCATGTAAAGCTAGGCAGATAAGACTGGAATGATTCACAGGATTTCTGGCAGCGAGTGAGTCAGTGGCTCGTACTGTGGTTGGAACAGCTGTGTATTTAAGGTCGTTTGGGGGACTAGCAGTCTGGGTTTCTTCCATTTCTTTAATTCCAGTGTGCGTGTTCTTCCGCCCCGATCATTGTCTCGTTCTTTGAATCCCTCTCCAAGATTGATGGGTGTGTTCGTGATGATCTCTCGGTACTACTGCAGCTCTGCTGGCTGTGCGGAACCCACTGAAGGCTATTATGTGAGTATCGGTAATCCTGCCTCCTTTCGCTGAGCACGGTGGCAGCCTGCATTCCAATTTTCGATGGCGAACGACTTGGATTTGTGTGCTGCACACAGTGGCAGTCTGAGCCTAGATATCTTGTCTCAATACTACCGTGGGTGAGATCCTCGATGATATTCGCTACAAGAGTCGAGATACTGATACTAGGAGGCCAGGCTCCTCTATGAAGTGCCGACAAAGCTGCGGCTGACCGACCCTAGTATGCTAACTTCTGGGACCGAACGGACTCAGCTCTTCAGCGCGGCTGGCTGCTGATCGGCATGGGATCTTGGACAGGACTGGCTATACAGATATTAAGAAGAATAGAACATGCACAATCCATCAATCATGCTATGAAATGCGGCTTTACGAGGGCTTATGGGACTGCGGATTGGAAAGGGTTCACCGGGGGTAGACAGGTGATCCCGGGGATGAGACCGGGTCTTGGTTCGAGAATCACGCACAATTCCCGTCAGCGGTGGTAGCTCAGCCAGAAAGGAAAAAAACCCGGTGCAGCCCATCGAATTCCCTACAGTTGCCCCGTTATGGTCGCTGGTTCGGCGGGATGAGCGTAAATCGGATCGACCAGGCCCTAGCTACGTTCCCGGTGGCGCGTAGCGGGCGGAAAGCCCTATATACTTGGCTTGTATGAGGGAGCTTTCCTCAACGACGCCATGGCACACGCTGGCTAGTGACGTGTTGTGAGTTCTGATTTCCCGTTGCTGCATCTGGGTCCCTCTATCTACACGTGTCTCTGCTGGATTTCATGTTCATCGCTTCTTGCTCTGAAGTGACTGACAAAGGAACTGCTAGGGCTCCTGAGCGTCAGTCCAGCTTATAAACAACCTCCGATGCAGAGCTTCCACCAGATAGACCGCACAATCGCCTCGCCAACAGGCTTGCCATGGAAGTTGTTCCCACCGCACACTATAAATACAAGGTCAACGCCCTTACGACCACATCACTGCGAGTTTCAGAGGATGCTCTGCCTCCGTTGCTCCCGAGTATGCGATGCAAATACACAAGTTTAGTTGTCGGGACATGAGGAAGAAAACCTGAAGCGACACATGAAGCGCCGCAGGTATCCTACCGGGTTGATGGCATCGAGCCGGTGGAGCAGAGGGCGGGGACAGAGATTGCGCTTGAAGGGAGACCCTGGGCATTTTAAACGATAGCGCCCCATCGGAAATTTTGATGCATGGATTCCCAATGATCCCCCGGAAGTAGTATCTATGCTGGAGCAGGGCGCCGGTCTCTAGCATGAGCCATGGAGGCGCTCCGTCTCCATCATTTCCGGTGCTCTCAGTACAGGCGAACCCGAACCTTCATGGCGAGGCCTCGTTCCAGAGACCGCACAGAGGCTCATCTTAGGAGAAATCGGCGAAGCAGACTTCTCGTTCAGGATCCTAGGAATGGAATCCGGTTGAACTGTCTTGCGGTTTCGACCCGCTTCACATGCGCTGCAGTTGGCGAGAAGCATGCAGATGGCGAGCTTGTCCCTCAAGGATACAAAATATGGACGTGGTACTTAGCGACCTGGCGAACCACAGGACTTGGTCGATCTGAGAGGTTCAGGGGCCCATCACAGTAGCACGACCTTGCGCTGTCAGGGGAGTGTTCGGGGGATACTTCGATGTCTCTTTTCCAAAACTATCACGATTGCGATGGCATGATCGGCGGAAAAGATTCCCTGGTCCTGAGGCCCATCACACACCGAGACTTGTGCTGGAAAATGCCTGTACTGCATAGGATACTAACCTTGCATGGAGACTCTTGCATCTGCTTGATAGCAGATTTAATCGTCCACCTCGATATCCTCTTCCAATGACGATCGGTGCTGGTGCTGGTGCAATCGTATTTTGCTGCATTGCTGTCTCGTCTCATTGCCTGGATGCGAGCATCCTGGCTCCATCGTTACGCACGTTTTCCCGAATCATGTTCGCCAGCATCTACGCTGTTCAGTTAGATCTAGATTCGATAAAGACCGCCTCAATAACGTGGTTCCCCATGGTCGATTGCATAGACGATCTATTCCTCGGCAAGCTTCGATCCAAAAAGGTCCGTCTCGTTTGTTGCCAGTGTTAGAGTTAGTCGATGAAGTATGCTAAGACTTGGTATTCTTCATCGGGATGGCAACGAGCAATCATGGCTGATGATGCGAGTTTGACCTCTGACGAGCTCAAGCTCGTCGCTTGTACTAGACAACAAAAGTGACTGGAACAAGACGATGCAAAAGGTACGTATGCCGCTGTACGTCAGAAATGTTTGCAATTAACTGTGCGGATTGAATGGGTATCAAAAGACCTCTCGTCGGTTGGCGAAGTAAGGGAACATTATCGCAAATGATTCGGGGATGCTTTCTATGATGGGCGCTTTGCGGTAGCCTCCGATTATACAGCCCAGAAGACGACCAGATCCTCTTCAAAACCGCCTTGGTTATGAAGCATAATATTAGGCTTCGAAACCTATTTGCCGTTGACGTCACGGTTCAATCACGAGGACGAACCAGGAAAGCTGGTTCCTCCCAGGCAAGGCTCCGGCTAAGAACATCGAAAATTAAGGCGCTAGACTTCCAAATCGGACCATCATAGTGATAATCGGACGAAATACGTTGAGAAGGGAAGAGGCTGAGCTCTGCCTCCAGTGACCCATGGTATCCCGCACTAAGATGCTCACGTTCCCAGTTCGAGTGCGTTTCACTTGCCGACAAGAAGCAGTGGCGTTGGCATATCTTCGACGTTTGGAGGACAAATGCACATGGATCTGCATTGACTGCGATGGGAACGGGCCCCTAAGTTAACAGAATGGCGAAACACATTATTGTGAGTTGGGTCAAGAACTGCTTGTATATATTCTGTCGCTTTTTGAGATGTTCTCACATTTGTTCGCCTACCACTGTACACATATCACCACACGACCAGATTCTTTCATTCTATTGCAGCCGGCTTAGAACTCCCCGAAAAGACAGCCAGACACCGATCACCGCAATTGAATGTCCAGTTCAAGAGCCAAACTTATGTCAACGTCTACCCAGATATCCTGCGCATAGGCGCTCTGCAACGCCAGATCCTGAGTCCCGGCCACTAGTGTGCGAGGCGTCGTGCGCGGGATGACGATCCTGATGATTGATCGAGGCTACTTGTACAAAGAAGCACTATGCTATGGGCAGGAAGCCGTTGGATCTTGTCACGTGGGGGAAGCATAATTTGCCGTTCTCGGAATTCGAAAGCGTGTGCTACGCTTTCCTTTTCACAGCGGCACTTTTGATAGCCCCTGTGCATAGAGCTCACTGTTAATGCGTCAGGAACAACCTTCTTCGACTGACTCACGCGGATGACGCGATACCGGTTCCCACCCCTTTGCAAACGCAAGTCTCAGAACCTTCGAAAAGGCCTCCCACCACGGCCCCATAGTATTTTTCCCCTGGCTCATTCGGTCGAACTACAGATCCATTTCTAGTACCCCGTGGCCATTCAAGCAACAGAATTAGATGAATTGGTCCACTGCAGATGCCCTCATCCAGTTGCAAAGTAACGACGGACTTTAAAGCGGCTTTTCCAGCAAAATAAACTCGAATCCAACCATATCACTATCTCGGTCCACATCTACCCAGAGGTATTGCCTAGCGAGCTGATTCATTAGCCTTCTCTCTCTTTAATGTATCTAAGTACGAAAACGAAGGGCATGAACGCCGTCGTTTCGCTGAACTCTACATCCGATCGATGATAGACACCGCAGCGGAATCGCAGCGGTAACTTCATCCAGTGGGCTTGCCGTCCTTGGAAAAATCCCTCATGTCACAGGCAGCAAGGAGAACATGGGCGGCAGATGACCCGCCATTGACTGGCTACCAGTGGCACGCAAACGGAAATCGTACAAAGGTCTCGACGACCAGCCGAGCTTGAATGTGACGGCAAGCGTCTCCGCTGTGGTCCCCGCAAGACTAGGGTGCAGGTGGCGGCATCTAAAGCTCTCCTAGTCAATAAAGTGAGGACTTCGGCGTCAACTAACACGAAGAAGACGGAGTAGAGGCGTGAGAGGGGCTTGCTTAATGGAAGTTCCCTATCATACTTCTACGATAGCAGAATCAACGGCCAAACTCCGACTTTTGATCAGCCTATCTCGTAGTCATGCACTGCACGAGCGCAGGCAAAGTGATCGGCAACCGTCTGGGCCGCCGGAATGGACCACCACGAACGATGCAGTTGAAGAAGAAATGAGTCGAGGCAGCATTGGAGTCATAAAGCTTTCAGGATTCTTCGGATATCTCGCCCGCTCCGCGGCCCTTGGAGAAAAAAAGACCCGCTCCCAAGCACGTAATAATTTTGACAAGCTGTTTTCGGAGTGTCCTCAAGCATTTCCAAGCCTTAGGAGATCCGTCGATGATTTCGAGAATGGCAAACTACCAGTGGACAAGGAGGAAACGCCAGGATCGTCGGATGAAATAGTTTTTCCTGATTGGGCAGAAAATGACGTTCTGTAACTGGGAAACCCATGGCCTGGCGATTAGTCCTACTAGGAAGAGTGCAAAATCTTCTATCAAATCCTCACTGTGCTGCAAGAAAACCGAGCCGATCTCTCTCCCAAGCATCACGAAACATCTGGGCGTAACTCTCTCGGCCTCTCGCTTTTACCCTTTCCACCAAGTAGAAGACGCCCAAAGGAAACAAAAAACGCTTATTCTATAGGGAATCCTTCGCGGCTTTTGCATCTCGATGAACCCGTTTAGTAGCCCGTCAGGACTCTCTAATCCGTATCGACCTCGACCAGAACGACCCTAAACCCGAGACCATTGCGTTGATGGAACAAATGCATCCGGTCCAGTGCTCGGTGCCCACCTTCCGATCGGCATCAATGGGATCATGCACAGTTTTTGTTTTGACCTGGCGCCAAATATAGATTGCTTCAACGTCCATGTCATGCCTGACAAGCTCAGCCCATATTGGGTCGAACGGGTTGTAGATAGCCGGCGACTGTACCTGGACATGTGGCGTGTGGCCATCGTGCGTAGTGACGAGACCGTTTCCAAGCCGTGTCTCTGCCCGGTTATGCTTCATGAGAAGATGGGGAATGGCAGTCGAATCGGATGCTGGGGTGGTTTAACAAGTCGAAAACTCTTCTTCGAGTATCAAAGGAAAACTTGGACGAGTGAAGCGCAAATTTGATCGAGATGCTCGGCCTGTATAAACAAAATGTATTGCGATGCCCTTCACATTGCCATAGTGACAAGCAAGCGGCCAATTTGGGTGATCCCACCGAACATATATCTTTGCAACTCTCGCCTTTGGGTTCCATTACGAAATACGACCTCTCCTGACGAGATTTTACCTCGTCTTCTATCGGCGTCTGCCGTACCTGGTCCCGCCTCATCACCCGATTGTATTACTTCCACGGGCTTTGCGATGGAGTTATATCGGCGAGGCCATCGAGTCGCCCGCATGCATGCTCCCGGAGATCTGAGGAATAGTTTCCAAATATCTCCTACCAACTAATATGCTCCCGAGATCGCCCGCTTACGTTCCGCGCCTTCTCTTAGATCTGCCAACGACAGGAACTCCTCTTAACTTTACTCCCACTCATCCACAAAACCAAAGTCGAGCAAATTGTGCAAACTGCCCGGCTAGTTTATCTAGTATCCTCGATTGTATGTTGAATCTAGAAAGCCTAACCATGAAAAACTAGAGTCAAAGGGCCGGAGTCATGGAGGACGGTTTTATCAATGGAAAATGGCGGCTGGGAACAAATTGGCTGGGATCCGACATGTACCCCAAAGCAGAAACCGGACGCTTCATGGCGGGACTACGACAATGTAACATCGATAAGTGCCATATCACAGCAGGACGCTTTCTGAGCAAGGTCAGTAAAGAGATATGGCACCCAGAGTTGATACTGCGGATACACCAGACAATAGCCGAATGCCCAAAATGCCAGTCGATGACGAAACCTCTCGATATCCAGCCGGATTTGAGACCGATACCACCGCCAAGCCCGTTAACGCGCTGGGCAGTCGACTTCACAGCGATAAATGGAGTGGACATCATGGTGGCTGTCGAGTATACCACAGGAAGGATCGAAGCCGTGGTGGCAGCGGGTAGCGCATTTGAGCACGCTCAGTCAGGCATTGCATTCATAAGGAAACATTCCGTAGTGTAGAGAATCTCGCTCAGCTTTTTTTTTTTTATTTAAAGCGGAGGAGAAGAATCGGGTGGCGCGCCATCGCATGTTTAAGTCATCGCTTAGATTGCTTGGTGGGTGGTAGCTCCTGATGAGGACGCAGTGTCTGTACAGCTATCGATATTCAGGGCGTTAAGGTCGTCTACTCATGTACTTGAGATTATCAATAGATGTGTGCCATGAGTTCAACACATGATCGCGATAACTTCACATCAGCATCACTGCCATTGACTGGAACTTGTATGTTTTTGACACCCGTAGATCGGAAATCTGTTGATTCTGGCGATGTCCTAATGGTGTTGGGACTCCGAACCCCACCCTGTTCCCGCACTGTGCACCATCACCGGTGGAGCTCCCCGCCTATGCTATTAATTTGATTGGTGCACCGCACCATCGAACAAGCAAAAATGTGTAACCGCAACCGCCGCTTCGCTGCAGCCGTGGAAGCTAAAGAAAACTCATCGTGAAAAAATTCAGTCTAGCGTATCTCCTCCTATACTTATACCAATCAACCACAGCTCGACAAGAATATCGTCATACCACGGATTCCACTAATCCCCAAGTCCGAACGACTAACTTGGGAGTTTCTTCTTTTTTCAAACATGTCTCCAAGGCTACCGGCCTCGGGCGCCTCTAAAGCTTGCTCGATTTTAGTGCGAGCGAACAGCCATGGGCGGCCATTAAGCTGCTTGGCCACACCATCGGCTCAACCACAAAGCAAGCAACACAAATCCCATCATAACCGAAGACTAGCAACATCTACATCATCGCTGACGACAGCAGCAATAAGACCAATAAGAACAGCAAGAACAGTAACAACACAAACACCATCAGCAGGGCAGCGAGCCCGTCTGCCATCCCAACCACAATCACGAACCCCGCATCAACAACAAAGCAGTCCCTTCTCTACCACAGCACCCCAATGCGCCTTTTCCCTACCGCGAAGAGCCTTCCTCAAATGGCTTCGAACTGTAGGGCATCGGTACAAGAAACACAACCCAAGTGAGCTGAACTACCTGGGTGTTTCAACGGTGACGGGAGCGGAGAAACGATCAGCCACCCGCGACTGCCCATTCCCTCTCAACAGTCAGTTCACGTCTTTCCCCGTACTTGATGACAGCGCCCGCGAGACGATATGGGATCGTATCATGCGGAAGGGTCATGCCATTAAAGCGGTGTCCGCGGACTTGGGCGTGGATATCAATCGGGTGGCGGCAGTTGTGCGGATGAAGGAGATTGAGAAGGATTGGATTGCAAAGGTATGGTTTCTTTTTTTTGTTTTTTTTTAAAATCTTTTCCGTTATTGGTTGTTTCTCCTTTTTACATGATGATTTGCAAACAAAAATTCGATTAGTCTTGAAGACGCATAGAATGGTTACAAAACAGTTGCGAGCCTCTCTGATTTAAAAAATAAAAATGTAAAAGAATTATCTGGGATATTATCTGGGATATCATCGGCCAATAACTCATGCTTACTGATGTATTCAATGGCTCAGGGAAAACCACTGGCTCGGCCGTATGCTAGAGCGGTCCTGCAGATGATCCCGACGCATTCATACGAGAAAACGCCATATCCCACACCACTAGAACCCATCAACGAACTACACGTGCACCCACGGACGATGCGGCAGCTCTTCTGGCCCACGTCCGAATCCAAGCACTTCACACGTCAAGATGCCGCCGAGGCCTTCGGCTACGTCAAGTCAGCCGACGAACGTGTACCGCATCCCGAGCTCGTCGAAATGGAACGCGACATCGTCAAGAACCAGACGCAGCGGGAGGATGCCGTGAAGAAGTTCAGCAAAATCGTCGAGAAGTCGGAGCGCGCCGCGGCCGAGGCATTGAGGGAGCAGGAGCGCAAGAAGAAGGAGAAGATCATCTCCATCGAAGGCCGACGGTGCGAGTTCCGCTTCGAAAATTACAACGCCGAAAATATTGGCTATGATGGACGCAAGATCAATGCGGTGGGGTGGAAGTATGGGAGACCCCACTATGATCGCAAGAAGGGCATTGTGCATATTCCTACTAGTGTGCCATAGTCTATCTCATAGTCTGTCTCATAGTCTGTCTCAAATGATAGCGAGATAATGTGGGAGAGTTGACAGAGTCGAGAGACGGAAAGAGACCTCTTGGCAACAATGCTGGTGTACTTTGATCCTGTATTACGTATCTACCCGACGCTCTTTGGTGTAACCACCGGTCTTGTGCACCGCAATCGTAAACCTACCCCGACTCTTGCTTCTTGACGTACGCCTTCACCGTTTGCGAGTGCGCCTCCCAATCAACTGCCTCCACCATCGACCCAGAGCTATCCACCACCAGATTCCGTCGCAATTTCTCAATCCCCTCGGGTGAAAGCAGTTTGAGTTGCGTAACGCAAGATTCCACCGACCCATATGTGTCCCTGATCTTCTGGAGCGTGGCAAGCATGTTCTCCTTCCTGACAGCATCAAAAAGCATTAGCCTTCCCACCATTTCCTCCCAATCCAACGTCTTCAGCAAATGAACGAAAAAAGTCATGCAAAAGATAGGGGAACCCCTTCCCCGAGACTCACCTCGATCCAACCATCCTCCTCGCTCCGGCCTCATTGTCCTTCAAACCCGGCTCGCGCAGCAGATGCGAGACGAACTCTTCATGCCGTGTCGCCAGCCCGAGATCCGTCAGGCTGTACTCGTGCGCGACGACCTCGTCGGCCACGCCGCAGAGGGACAATATGAGCGCGCATATCACGCCTGTGCGATCTTTTCTGTGTACAGAATAGAGGTGGAATCAGCGCCTCTCTTTTTAAGTTTGCGAAATGAAATGAAATGAACGCCGGGGGTTGAACCAAGTCTGGCTCCGCTGGAATATAGAAACCTAAAATCCAGGCTTGTCTCTCGCAGGTATTTAGGGGGCTCTTGATGATGTACGGACATAATGTGGGAGACATCGATTTCCCTTGAAATCCCTAGCGTCCATTGTACACGCTCGAGGGATGGGGGGGATTGGTGATCTCGGGACTCACCCAGCACTACAGTGCATTAACAGGGGTGTTGGTTCGTTCTCGTTAGCCAGGTGCTCGAGCATGCGCGCGTAGGGGCGGAATTCGTTGTCAGGGGATGATCCGGCTACTAGGATGCGGGAGTAGACGTCCACGAAACCCTAGTTAAGACGACGACGGTATTACGTTAGCAAATTTAGCTCTCATAAGCTTCTATTAAGTTATGCGATCATTAAAGTATCTCTGTCAACCCCACATCACCCCCCTGAAAGCGAAATCAGAAGCAAAAAAAAATGATAGGGGAGCGAGCGAAAGGCCCAAACTCACCCTAGCCCCCTCACCAGCAAAATTCACATATCTCTTCGCAACAGCCTCAGGAGAGTAATCCTCTTTCATGAAAACGGGGACAAACACGCGCTCGGCGCCCTCCCACTCGCGAACCTTGTATCTCCCCCGGCCCCCCGGCCCGTCGTTCCCCTCGAGCTCGATCAGAGAGCGCAGGTCGTACACGGTCTTGATCCCCAGGTCCCGGAGCTGTGTCTCGCCTTCCGGTGTGAGTTTCGAGGGCTCTGAGGACCGGAAAACTACACCGGGGCGCACGATCTTGGTGCTTCCATCGCTATTAGAGATCAGATAGCCGCCCAGGTCGCGGAAATTGGGGACGCCGGGGATGGAGTGGAAAGGGGGGGATGGGGTTAGGGCTGTCATTTTTGGAGATCGAGATGGAGATCAAGGTGGAGTAAGAATGACTTGGTGGGAAAGGGAAAATGAATCCACCCTCTCTATCTGCCATAGAGCGGGCGAGGTAAAATCTTTTATGACAGGAACTGGACTCTGATTCTGATTTCTGAAGGGGGGAGGCTGTGAGGATAAGGTGGGGAGTCGCTTATGCAGTATGCTTATCGGTCGCCCATTTTTTACTACTATAGATAGCGATCATCATAGGGACACATTTCAGACCTAGAAAATTTTCAAAATCGGATCAGTAACGATTGCAACTTAAATTCTCCGATTTGTTCGTCCAGATATTCATTCGATTTCATTCATTAGAAGCACTGCTCCAATCTAGAGTGCAGATGGATCGCTATCATTAGGAAGGTTGGTTATCACGAACGCGGGGTCGCTCGAGATACTGTAGGTAGCACAGTGGAGCAACATACAATACCTCCTAGAGCAAATAGGATAGATACCCCACGGGTAGTGCCGAGGAACCCCGCGTTGGAGGTCACCAGAAGCATCTCTAGGACTACTGTGTCAAGTTAGTCCTTGGATAATTGCCTAAGCGAAGGAACCGATTTGAACAAGAACTCTTAAGCGAGCCGGCGAGCTGCATATCGCTTCCTCCCGCCCATCCACCCATCAAACAAACTATCCAGGAATTTCCAGGCCCAAGTCCTTTGGGGATGTTTTGCGCAAAGTCCTACGTCACGTGCAACGACGTTTGAAAACTTGTGGGCTGATGGCTGGAGCTTTGCAGCCAATTTTTGTGACTCAGCCCCCCCTTTCAGCGTCTGCGATTTGCTATCCTGACTGACTGGGGAGTAACTTGTGCAATAAACGCCCCACTCTTACCATCTTCTTCCCACTACCAAGAAGTCATATTCGATGGCTTCAATTTCTCTTTTTCCCATCTGAAATGTGTATTTTGCTTCGCCTCCTCACAGGTAATCGTACCATTTCTCAATTATCTTCCTGACTATCAAAGCTCACCGCCAAAAGGCATAGCCACATGTTGCACATTCAAAGAGCATTTTCAAGTTGTTTAAGCAGTTGGAAAATATTGCTATCTGGAAAAACCTTTCCAAGGCTTTGAGGTGGTTGAAGAAGTCAACTAGTGATTTCGTGCATGGAAGGCTAGGAACTTCCAATCCTGCACTTCACGAACCAGGCACCGGAAAGGGGCTCTGCGGTACCAGTATCGTTAACCATGCAAGGCACCCGCTCCACGTCCAAAAAGATCTGGACAAACTCCTCCGATGGCTGTTGGCATTCGAATCTGCTCATGCTACAGGCTGTGCCTGTACGTATGTGTTCCAGTCAGGAGAAGCCGTCATAGCCCGGCTTCTCAAGCCATGACGACCCTGTGCCATCTGGTTGTCTTCCAGATCGATCATGGTCGTGACCACTTGGCGTGTGGCAGTAAAATTTCTGCACTTCTTCTGGCTTTCTGCCTTGTCAGCCACAGTCTGGCCGATGACTATTCAAATATCAGGGGGGGGATATAACAAGCCTGTCGGCCCAGACGAATGGTCCGCGTCCAACCCGTGCCAGATGATGTCAAACAACGGTGTTTTCCCCACATGCCCAGTTTCTCTTGCTGACCGCACAACCCTGTTTCGCGAGACGCTGACCCAATTACGTACCAGTTCCTGTAGTCACTCAGTGGGGACGAAGCGTAATGGTGGCCACAGAAGCGGATCCAGCCCCTTCATTAATGGTCTAGGGTGGGTTATATCCAACCGTCGTCTAATGTATCATTGCTGATGGTCCTGTTGACATAGGAAATAAAGAAGACCGGCGCCGCCGGTTGACCGTTCGTTGACAAAGGAGAACAATTCCACTTCTGCATCCATCGTCCATCCCACCAAGAATGAACCCGCATTCCGCAGCGCCAGCCTGCCTCCATAATCCCCAGCCGTGTGTGCCCGGAAAAGGTCCATTACCCATTACCCATTACCCATTAACCATTAACCATACCCATGTCCATACCCGTGCCCACACCCATCCCCTACCATACCCCAGGCCCGAAAACGCCCCAGAAGCTTAGCCACACCAACCGGTGATAAGTATGTATCGTCGAATGCCTCTTTACCGCGTCAGTGGCGTTGTCAATTTTCCCATGCCTGTCGCCGGCCGAGTCGTCGTTCCTGTCTGAGTGGCCAAGACATCATCGTTCGGTTTCGCGCTGCCTGTCTCATGATAACCACTCATAGTTAGCTATGCTAAAGACTTCAAATTGTTGTTCAGGATAAGCAACCTGTAGTGGTTTAATATAGGAGTCGTACATGAAGCCTTGCTCCGACCTGACCAATCTTATGTAGAACCACCGGCGTAGAACCATTTCGCGTCTTGAGGGCGTTCATGTTGACATTCGGTACACTTCGGATTGAGCAACCAGTTATTCTGCGAATAGTTACACTCGTCACACTTCCACGTGGCAGCCCTGGTCGAGTCGCATTGCGATGAGGTGCTGGTCTTATTGCTGCCAACGAAAACCTCTTTGTTGGAGCCGGAAGAAGTTCCTTGAGAAGGCATGTTGACGGTTTACGATTGATAGCGACAGAGAGTTTTAGAGATTGATAAAGACCGAGAGATTTGAAGAATGTGGCTGGAATGAAAGGAGTAAACGGGCTGGATACCGGTTGTTAGCTAAGAGCTGGGAACAGAGGGTGTGGTTATGCTGGAAACGTGGTGGCGAGTGACCTGCCTTAATAGTTTTCGAACAAGTTGAGAGTGGTGTTTTGTCGATTCTTGGAATTAGAGGTGGCGAAAGGAGGGATTTCGGTTCAGATATTTATCCTGGATCACAGCGCACCCTCTCCTCGGTGAGAAAGGACTTGTTGACATACCGAAGTCTAGGACTACGCCATAGATTCCATAGCTAAGCCTTCTTACATGCCTCGTTGTAGTCTAAGGCGGACGTGTAGGACGGATGTTTTTCCCCTGACTACCCACAGAGTCGAATTGAACGGAGCACGCAAGTGTATGCAGGTACCGTTTCGCCGATATTCTCCCCTTGACAAGCTGAGAGGGGTCTCTCTATCCAACGAATGGATTTCCTTATATGCCCTCCCAGCTTCAACCGACCGTTGGATTTTTCTCACCGAAACCCGGCCAAGGACAAGCGAGAGTGAACCTCGGCCACATTTGACCGTGAGTGATCCAAGGCTACCAAGGCTTCCAAGGCAGTTCTGAACTCCGTTTGAAGTGGAAAATTCTGAGTGATTCCACCTTGTTTCCCCGAGCGCCTTGTAAGGCTCTCTTGGTGTGTATTTCCTGCATGTTGAGTATAATTTTCGGTATCGATTCTGTTTACCACGATAGAACAGCTAAGGCTCAGTGGCGCAAGGGTGCGCCTTGGCGCATTGACCTCCCTTAATCCAGAGCAAAAGGTACAGTCGAATTTGAGCAGTTTGTTCAAAAACCTCGGCTTCGGCCTTGCTAGGCAACAGCCAGATCGTGCAAAACCTTGTGGTGGTTATGCCAATCTCCGTGTAGATGCATTGGGTGACGGAGGTCGCAAGCGTGGTTACGTCAGGTCAGGTCAGTACCGTACGCCGATTCCCTTCTCTTCCTATCGCCTGGACAGCACGCGGTGCTGGAAATGCATGCCATGTGAGTTGAGCTGAGCTCCGTATGTCCATTACCGGTTTCATGATTATCGATATAGACCTTCGGTAGGAGGACGCTTGTGCCGATTCTCCTCGGTGAAGGGCCTCTGGGCATGATCACCCTTGCTTCTTTCTGACCGTACCTTGGGGCATAGCGACGAGTATCGACGACAAAGGACGCGCTCTTCTGCCCCAATTAGCATTGCACTGTAGCACATTGTGCCCAGTTGTCCGTTGCACCATCCCCGTGACCTTGCTAATCCCAATGCGGTCATTTCGTCGAACATAGGAGTACTATTGTAAATATTAGCACGTGACCTTGGATAATCCAGACCTAGCTAATTGGACCGTACTGTGGAGAATCATTTGAACTTGGTTTACTTACTAGGATGTACCGGTATGTATAGCGAAACGCCATTCCAAGCAGCGCTAAGTCAGTGCGATCTTGCCAGGATGCTCTACTCTTGAGAAGCATGGCTTGCCCTTTGCAAAGATTGTGAGAAAATTTTCTCAAAAGGATAGACGATTGTAATCCAAAAGCCCAATCTTGAAATTCCCAACTGCTGTATAGGCCCGATGACGTAGCGATGGGTGGGAGAACGAGTTACTTTGGACCACCCAGGCCTTGTGCTGGACCCCTCGCGTGGAGTCGGAAAGAGCCGTTGCATAGTAAAATTTTACCCGCATACATATCCGACATTCTCCAGGACCAAGTCTGGCAGCACTGATGACTCCTCGAGAATGAGCAAGTCGTTCTGTGAAACACTGCCGTTTCGGTGTTGTAAAATGTCCAATGTATTCGTGGACTTGGTGTCACAGCTTGCTGCACTGCGTGGTGGATAGAGAAATCTCTGTGTGCTCCCCCCTCTTGGATTTCTGCCTGGCACGGAATTACAGAGCCGCTTGTCTCAGAGTCACCGGGTTTGTCACGCTCGTTTCGTTGTACAAGTGTGATGCTGTTCTGAGTGACATCGATCCAAACCTTGTCTGGGGTCTAGAGTAATCTGAACCATGGACAACTCAAGTCAATACATTTCCAACTCTATACGTCTATTGCGTTTGAAATGAAGAACTCACTTCTCATGTCAGTTTTCCTTCGTTTTGACCGGCAAACAAGGCTTGCGATCCCGCCTGCCAACACATATGGAGACTGGGGGGG
>JAOYMO020012074.1:0-15413 GCA_025802455.2 Iodosphaeria phyllophila | reverse complement strand
ATTTGGGCGAGAGAGGAGCGTACACAGTACTCCGTTCGTTCTAACCTTAGGAATGAGTGCTCCGCTGTTCGTGGGATCTCATGATGGACCAAGAACCAGGGCGCGCTCCCCAGTGATGTACCGTACTCCTGGAGCCTATCCGTGAGAGGTCCGTGGACCCTACTACACGTATGATAGGTAGACTCAATGAACACTGTGTGATGCGTCGCTATGCGTCTACATGATCTAGAATATGACCCTTGACTCGGTCGCTTGGTGGTTCAGCCCTAAGCTCACAACTACGAAAACCTCTCACGATCTCATTTATAAGAATTTCCGTGTGGGACTTCAGTTGTGCCCTTGAACCCTACCACGGAAGAGAAGAGTGTGCCTGCCGGGTGGCCTTGATGCTCTGAAAAAGCTAGCATGACCGAGTGTCTGAGATTTTTCTTAGGGATACTTTACATAGTAAGATGAATCCAATATACCGACACAAAGCTTTGTCCAGCTGCTTTGATCCTCCTGGTAAACCTTGGCGACAAATAAGTGTAGACGTGACTATATATAAGATAGGATAACTATCGATAAGCTTAGATATAGCTCCAAACATGAACTGATCACTGAAGAAGAGATCCGTAGGTAAAAGTCATCATTTCTCTTCATCAAAATTAAACAGATACATCACGCCGGTACCCAATCAAGGCACTTGATGATTTACTCTCGGTAGTTACCACATCGGAGATCTGGTTCTTTGATTGCAGTGTGAGCATCTGAGCTCTGGGGGCCAGTTGCAAAGCCGCGGTTGCTAGGCCTTAAATTCAACCCCACCCACAAGAACTTCTGGGGTCGGAGTATGTGTGGTTAGTAGTATGAGGAGCTCCAGGCCATAACGCTTTGACGGAGGCTTGCAGTTTCCCTTGGCTGAATTGAAAGCTTGCTGATATCTCCCCGAACCAGAATTACGGAACGGTCCTGTGGCTGATGATGCGACCTCGTCAAAGATACTACCTTACCGGGACCATTACTTGCTTCGAGCAGTTGCGTGGGTTACACGATCCTGGATGCGCTCGTGAGTCGGTTCGGGGTTGGTAACGAACTCAGCTACATCTCAATTTCGAGAATTCATTGATCGTACTACCGTAACATCTGCCCTGGCAGTGTCAGAAATACAATGGACGGTTCTGGGCGACTGAGCCTGCCCCACTCCGGGGTCGCGGCCGAGAGAACCGTCCGTTGTATTTTTGATGCTGCCAGCTGCCATCGCGATATGGGCACGGGCGGCGAGCGCACTGATGCTGTGAGACACTATTGTCACGGACAGATGACAGGGTCCGGAAAACTGCGGATAAAATCCGGGAAGCCAATGGATCATCGATGTTCCGTCAGCCACCAGCCGGAGGCCCACAGGCTTACAACACAGATTGTCTTGCCTGCTTGCATGCGACTAGCCAGGGGAGCGACAGAATATGCGGCCCCAAATTCGACTGTTCCTGTACAGTAGAAGTTGATGCAACTGAAAAAACGTTTTGTAGAATTTGTTCTCGCTTCTGTCCCGTAGTGCGAGATGCACGCAGCGCTGCAAAATCGCTTGACCACACGTTCACGCATTTCCTACCCATGGGGATAGATCGCCTACTTATCGGAAATATGGAGGTAGGAAACCGGCAGAATGTAGCTCCGCCGTGAAGACGTTCCTGCCCTGCAGCTTCATGGAATTCCGGAATTCCTGCACATCGCATGCACCGGGAGCGGACCACACACCAGAAATGGAAGGTCGGCTTCAAGTTCTTGCAGTTACGCTGAAAGTGGACTGATGGTTTTGGCTGCAGGTCAGGATCGAGAGAAGGTTGTCGTCATGTTCCACGGCTATGCATGCAGGTTTTTCGCCGTAGCCCATACTACTACGGTCAGATTGGTTAGACTCGTCTGCTCCTCCCGCCATCGACGCAAGCTTCCCTTGGGAACGGGGTCGGGAAAAATGTCCCAGCTGGACAATCGGTTATGGACAGAGAAAGTCCTTGGTATCCCCACACCAATAATGACATGGAAATCAGGCAGCTTCGGTGGGGGATACGGAATGTACAACAATGACTGTCCGGCTTGAGTGGTTGACCACTGGAGGGGCCAAATTCTACTTCGAAAGCATAATGGAGGCACCAGTGCCTAATTTTTCACCCCACGATCGAACAAGCAGAAATTCCATCGACGGTTCCGTCCACTTCAGCTGGATAAGATATGATGCACCAGCTTTGAATCCTGATTGAACAAGGATTATACATATCAAGCAAGGAGCCGGAGGGCACAGCAGTCAGGCCCCAGAGAAGGTGAAGGGGGATAAGCCCCCAACTTCTGGGCGCTTTACCGGTAGTTATTGATACGGTACAACAATGAGACGCCAGCCTTATTCACGAGATACAACAATCGCGTCTGCTGGAGCTATTGTTTGAGTTGAACAAAACATATCTGTTATGTTTTGTTTCGAGCAAAAACGAAAGAAGCAAGCGGTTAAGCGGATTGCATGACCCGGTGTTCCCAGATCACTTGTGAGATTTAGGTAACAAAGCCATTTACTGGTTAATTGCCTAGTAAGCTCATTTGCATGGGGAGTCGAGGCGTGGCTCGTTGGCCCTCAATTCCTACTGGCAGCGCAGCATACTGAGCAGTTGCTGAAGTCTTAGGGGATTCACAGTTGAAAATATCGTACCATGGACAGGTCCTCAGCCGATTCAGACCCCCGGGTCACTTTTTCAAAGCCTTGTAGAGGGTATTCAAATGATTATCAATACAGCTCCAGGGCTCACGGAGATAAGGCTATGCATCTTTCTACGATGTGGTATGGGTAGGGTTAGTGTTTACTTAGCAAACTATCAGTATTACTGACGGTAGCCAAGTCGCTGCATGTACAGGGGGCGTGCAGCAACAAGTAAATAACCATCCCTTCAAACAGTTGTACTCCCTCGCTGTGCCGTTTTGTTCAATGGGTCAGACGAATCGCACACCTGATGTTGCATACCTGCTGGTGGGTTTAGTGGCGGACGAGTGAAGGTCACCCCGAAATATTATGAATACATGCACACGTTGACGCTTATATTTTGTTGACTCGATCCTTTCCTATGTCCTATCTTCTCCTCAGCAGAGCAAGACAATCAACGGGAGATAATTCAAGGAGGAGCGAAGAGCGAAAACGCACAATTCAGACTTGGTTTCGATCTTCGTGGCACGCTAGCTAGTACTGGCATTTGGTTCAATCAATCCTAAAAGCCCAGAACTCTTTGACCTGTGATGAATCATATTATCATTTCCACGGTAATTGTGGAGCCGCAACTTGTGTCCCCCGTTTAAAATTGTATTGTGCGAGATGATTCCTGCTGGAAATTGGTATTGAATACTACGTTCGGTCTAATATGGAAGCCTTCCCCGTTTATAGGAAGGTCCATATTGTGCTGAGGCATAAAATACTACTTGGTGGCAAGCCAGCGGTATAATTCAATCCAGGCTCTTTCTTTCCTTGATTTGAGTACATAAATCTAGACCGTTCAGCTTCACTGGAGGTCTGCTTGATACCTTGTCAAGTATTTTGAGTTGCAAAAACCACTTCCTAGCGTGGAGAGGTCAGACGCCTCGTGAATTACGTTCGTTGATGAGGCACAGGGACGGCATATAGATTATCACCCCTGGCTGTCGAAAAGCCATACGCACGGGCGTGAAGGGATCAGAAAGGAGGCCCCGTTCCCACCCCCGTCGCCATCCCCGTCGCCGTCTCCACACCACCCAGCAGCCTTCTCAGTCTGCAGTACCCCACGAAATGTTCTTCTAGTGCCTAACCCCCCAAACCAAGCTCATTCGATCTATAGGACACAGACACGAGCATAGCGACCGGTCGCAAGAAAAGCTCTATATTGACACATCCAAACCTCAACCTGATAACAACATGCAAAGATGTCAAAACGCCCTTTGGAAATGTAAGACCGGGTCTGGATGCGGCAAAGTTTATACTTGAATTCGCCAATTCCATCGAACCACGCCTCAAAGGGTCTGTCTTGACATGGATTTCGTGTCGCATTTCGTCCTCCGATGTCGACGGGTTGAAGGGAACAACTCTGCTCTCTTTGCACGAGTATTATCCCATTTTATATTCTTTGTTTTGCTGCCCGTAGCGACGGCGTCGAAAGTCCCCACGATGACAACCTCAGGGACTAAAACCACCCGCCGCAACGAAATCAGCACCAAAAGATCCGCCGTACCCCTCGCGTCATCGGTGGACACGCTGTCACCACTTCCAGATGAATATCGAAAGGGCCTCAAGCCCGTGGCGGCTATGGCGACCATGAGTTTCGTCGCAACCGCATTGTTGTTTCTGTTCCTGACATTCAAGATCATCATGGAAAAAAAACAGCAAAGGAAAAAGGAGGGTCGAAGAAGTGGTAGCGGTAGGATAGGGAAGAAAGACCGTGGCGGGAGTTTAAACAACGATTGTCTTATGAATACTTCTGCTAGAGACGGCAGCTCGGGGGAATATAACACTCCTCAAAACCCCGATTCAAATCCATTCCCTATATTGATTTATAATCTCCTTATTGCCGATATGGGAGAGGCAGCAGGTTATGCCTTGAACCTAGCTTGGCTTGAGGAAAACGGAATTCTTGTCGGCTCAGCGACTTGCTGGGTTCAGGTGTGTAGCATTGGTTTCTGGGGTTTCGATATGGGAACATGCGTTTGGAGTTCGGTGTTTTTTTATTTTTATACAGAAAGATTGAGTCGAGAGCAGATCGTATTTTCTAATTCCTAACATTTCCACTGATGCAGGGCTGGCTCAACTCGACCTTTTTGTTAGCTGCGAGTTTTTTTCTCTCGGCAATCTCGATAAACACGTTTCTGACGATTGTTTGGGGCATCAAACCGCCAAATTGGGTCACACGATTGACAATCGGCGGCATATGGGTTTTCATTTTCGGAATCAACGTTGTAGCTATCTTGGTCACAAGCAACGGCAAGGCGATGGGTGGTTGGTACGTTAGAGCAAATGCATGGGTAAGTTCAACAAATCACCTGCGAAATGTTTGCTCCAACGAACCTGTGAGACCAATATTTCTCAACAGATGCTGGGAAACAAGGCGTAAATCATCAAGAACGGCCGAACATCTACATGTTGGACACTGCTAACATCGTGGTCTTTTTGATAAAAGTGTTGGGTCAATTCGGCTTATGACCCATTCCGTCTTTGGGGTCATCATTTCTGGATCATCTGCTCCATCGTTCTTACAGCTATCTTATACTCGATGACCGGTTCCGTCCTTTGGCGGCAAGGACGCTCCTCACGCTACTTACCCGAGAAAAATTTCGCAGTAAGCAGCAGCGACATTGGTGGACAGCAACGTGAAGGAGGGCATGCACCGGAGGGAATGTCAAGAGGATCAGGAAGAGGGGCTGAAGTGACGGAAAGGCGCTCATCTGGTCATCATCCTGCGTTTCTCATCTATCCGATCGTGTATATCATCTGCACAATACCACTGGAGGTCTGCCGGATCGCAACCATCACGGGTGTTACGGTGCCGTTGGCCTCATATTGCTTTGCGGGCGCCATGTTAGGCACGAACGGTCTCCTCAACTCGATTCTTTGGACATCCACGATTCTCTTCAGTGCACCACAAGACGTGAAGGATGCCGGGCTTGCTAGGTTCACATTCCCACGCCTCGGTCACACAGTATCCATATCGGGCGGCGGCCAACAACGCAAAACGGAGCTCAGCAGCTCATACAATCCAGCATACGACGGATGCGAAACCGGGGGGAACTACCGCAGCGGAAGCAGAAAGGGAAGCGCAGGCGGGGGTGGCTGGTGGTGGTGGAATTCGGCTGGACAAACTGGATGGGGAAGGCGAAAGACGGCGACCGATTCCGAACCACGCGCAAGCAGCCAAGAATCTCTCAGGGGTGCTAACATGCCTCATGCACCTCAAAGCGGGATTCAGATGGATGTAGTTACTTCCGTAACACGAGAGACCGTGAACCTTGATTGCAAGACGATGAGGTCGTTGGGGAGCCTTGACATCAAGGATGGGTTCGAGTAGTTAAGGATCCCAGTCGTCGGCGGCGATTAATATATCAAAGACTGGGGGCAGTTCATGAGCGGGGGCGGCTTTTTGTTTTCCTGGAGGTTTTCTGAGTCTTGCCATTTCCGGGATGCGGCGTAGGGGAGATACCAATGTGTATGGAGCGTCGCTGCTATCTTAGCGGATGGCAACGGAGAGGGGTGGCAAATTGTTTTCATTGATGTATTACCATTCTTGATTATGAAATATTTTACCCCAGCTAAGATAGCTGCTGCACGGCGCGGAATGAGTTCCAAGTACCTAACCTCTGGTTAGAAGACAATTCTAGCTCCTCATTACACTTTGCCTTGAACGACTGAAGCAATCTATTGTTTCAATCGGACTTTAATGAAGAAACTTGGTGGAGTCTACCGGCATGGCGTGACCGACTATTCGCTGACAACCTCATATTTCTTATAATGCCACGCAACGGCGCTCACACATAGCTTGGTGTATTGTTCAGCATGGTCGTCACTGCGTGGCGTTCAACGGAATAGAGAAATCTTTGGAATGGTAAAGTAGTCCTGGTGTTGAGCTGGCCAAGAGGTTCTGGTACTTACAAATATCGGAGCTCTGGAGTTGTCTTAGACCCAGTCTTGGGCATCATGACAGTGGTGGCATTGCAACGCACTATCTGTTAGCAGATGATCTTCTCACGCGGAGGAAAGCTTTTGAATGATTTGAAGGCGAGGCACTTTGAAGGAGAAGCATAACGGCGTGCTATAAAATTTCGCCACACAACTACGTGACACAACCAAAGCAGTTGTCATTGCTCTAGCGTCTCCACGTGGGCCCTAGCTTGCGATGCTTGGGGGTCCATTGCGTCTCTTCAAGCCCTTGGATCGGCTTTCGGGGTCTGTCAGCTTAGTGAAGAGACTGCTTAGAAACATGGATCCACTTGGAACTAGTCGGGGTTGCTTCAGATTTCGCTCGCTTTGGATTCTGGTTGGAGAACCGAAGAAGTGGTAGCCGATTGCTCCAGACACTCCAGAGGTACCAACGATGATACAGCAACTTAGTAAGTACGTTCGATCAATGAGATAGAAATGTCTATTTTCATCTGTCGTGATTTATTCCTGGCTTGTAGGAGAAGAGTGTAGATTCGGACGGAGCTCACCCTCATAAATCCTGAAGATGCAAATCTGAGAATAGGACTCATAAAGGACTAGTAGCTGAAAGGTGATCCAGTTGGAGCAAGGGAGAGTAACTAAATCTTTCCATCACAATCATCATCACTTATACCCATCGCTTTCAGGATGCACCAGTATACACAGTCCTTCCGCAATGCTGGCGAGCTCACTTCAAGGTGATTATCCACTGCACGGAGATTTCGGAGAGGTGGTGTTTTTCCATAGCGAAGAGAATAAGTACAGATAGATTAGATGCCTCCGATGACACCTGACTGCAATATGGAAGAGATATCAGGTTACGGAAACTTCAACTTGATACGAATTTGGAGGTCTTCGATCTCTATTGACTGACCTGCCGAGCCATGTGGCGAGAATACGAGGGTAGGGAGTCACACCACTTGTGAAGTGTCATGCAACGAGAAGAATATCAAGCCCACCAAGGTGAAGCGTCTACCCTCTTGGCCGGTTAGTGCAATGAATCAATTGCAACCAACCATGTTCGATATGCACGACAATCAAATCATACAAAAGCTGCTACGCCTGAACTCACAACAACCTCAACTCAACGAGAAGATCAGGCCCCAACGCTTCACGAGAGAGTGCGATAGAACATGGGAACGGAAACCGCTTAGGACGGCACTGAATACAAGGCTTTGAAAGGGCAGGTACGGTGAAGATTCAGGTCTAGGCCTCTAACTAAGAACACACGTGTACAATTGGGTTGCCCCGCTTACAGAGAGCGCTCTCTGCAAACCATTTCCGGTGACCTTGAATGATTGCTAGCTAGACATTAGAAGGAAGGAAAAATAAATCACGATGCTATGGATCTTTGAGAAAATGAATCAGCTTCCCATAATGTCCCAATCACAAGCTACCATCCACTTAATTAAGCCATGATCAAGCAATGAGGCTGCATAGAGAATGTGCGAAACACAAATATTGCCAATATCAAAATACCTCTTAGTATCCGTGACAAGACTGATACTTTGAGAGCAATAGAGAGAGAGAGTGATGAGGCCCAATAGATCAAAGCATACCTCAGTCGTGCTGCCGACCAAGCGCTTATCCCGCCTCAACTATTGATCTGGATTCCCAGGAAGGATTCTCGCATGGGAATCCAAGCACATACATACAGTCTTACGCTTCAACTCAGCAAACCCAACATGGCAAGGACGATGCGAATCAAGCTCCACTTAGTATATCTACGGACGCCATTTTCCGTCTACGACGTCTCCACGGGATGCTGTTCTCAAATCCGGGACATATGGGCGAGGATATCCATCATAGGTGAGTTTGGCCCGAAACCCCCAACACAAGGCCAGGCGTTGCGCCATACAAAACCTGACTCTGACCGAATACACACAGTGATCCTAGGTCAAAATTCGGTGTTGTCACCGTAGCTCGTTTTCCCGTATTTTTTATGGTGTCTCCCGGGAGAGAGCACACAAAATCATACCGACTATGTCATACTTGTAATTCAATTTTTGGGGAGCTGGAAAATTCTGGTTTGTTTTCTACCCTGCTGGAGAATCATAGGGAGGCCAACTGACATAGGAAAGAATGAAGTCAAGCGAGACCGGAATTGGCGCGAATCGAATACCCCCTTGACTACGGATTGGCCATGCTCTAAAGAATATCGGTGCGGTATTTGGTGGAGCTCAGCCATCTCACAGTCAAGAAGACATGATTTTGAAGCCCTCGACCTATGCCATCGTATATTAAGCTGTCTTGACTCCCAATTGGTCAAATCAAAAGCGCTCAAAGTATTATTGATTATCATCGATGTGGATGGTTGGTTGTTCAGTTGATTGATGGAGCAACCCTGGGACAGAGGCATGTATGGCTTGATGACGAGGTGCTGTCAAATGGATTGCAGATTACCGTGCAGAGAAGCCAGCCGGGCTAAAGCCGCTCAATCGATTATTCAGACCCAACAAAATACACGCTCTTGGAATGATTACCTCATCAGTCACGACATGAGAAAGAGTCCAACATATCAAACAGGGTTTATTAAATCTTGAATGTTACCTTCATCCAACGTATCCAATGGAATTGATCTGGAAATTGTTTGCGTTGGAAAGGCGGAACTAGGGCTCACCGGATGGAAATCCGGGACCCATGTGCGCCTGGCAGATCACTGGCGGGATTTGGAATTTTGCCACGCTCATCCAAGAATATGCAAGGTGCTGAATCTAGGTAAATACACGTGGTGATCAACAAGGCTGGCCGAGCTGTGTAGGCTAGCAGTACCAAATTCTGACTAAGTTTATCTTGAAGTCGACTAGGACTCGATATCATGTGCCTTACGAATTGCTGTTAGACTGAATCCTCCCCCTCTCTGACCGGTAATTGTCGTATGTGACCAGGATCGACCCAGAAGTGATGCACGTGTAAGCGGGTCACAACAGTTACTGTGGTCTCTTGGGGATTGGCAGCAGTAAAGACAGGGTATTCACAAGGCAGACTTGCCGCGGATGCTTGTAAGCATGGCAACGATCAAATTTACATGCTCATTGTGTACGATCGGCTTGCGAACCGGATCGTCCGCCGCTCTCCCCTTGTATATTCACTTCATGGAGACCCGACTATGCTCACCAAAGGTGGGTCCCCTATTCGTCGGAATTTAGAAATCCCGTGACCAGCCAATAACTCGGCTGATGCCGTACGATCGATGGAGAGCTTAAAACGACAGCTACGGATGTCAATCCTTCGTATACAGCGTATTCCTACGATCTAAGTACTGCAAATACACAAGAAACTCGACGAATGTCCACCGACTTAGGTAATTGGGTATTTATGCAGGTGTTAGCAATGTGCTTCGGGTCTCTGTTCAGACAGAAGCCGGAAGAGATGGCATACGATATGGACCCCAACCACCAACCCGCCTTCTCAAAACTGGGGATCAATAGTTCGTTATGTCTGCGGCCTGCATTGTAACCAGAGCAGGGTATACCTATACTCATGACCAAGAAAAAAATCCAGAGGATCCACATAGAATTTCTTGAGTGCATCGTCAGAAAAAGCAATCAAGGTTCTTCTGCGGGGCGTCAGAATGAACGTGGCGTACGACTTGTGTTTGATGGATTTGACAGGCGTGGTTACACAATTATTCTGCAAATTGCTACTCGGATGGTGGTTCTTGTGGCATATTGGCGTAAGCTGAGCTGATTTACAAGACGAAGTCGCCTAGTAAGCCTGATGTCATGGTATCTTGGGAATATGGGCCACTGCACACAGGTTCATGATCTTAGATGTAATCTGTGTATCATTATGAATTACTCGACTAAACGATCTAATGATGCTCACAAGGTAATGGCCGTTATCGCTGACTGTGCATGCCACCCCCCACCCTGGACACCGCTGTGAATGTCAAACCCAGCATTTCATGTAATGCTACCTTCCAGTCTGCCAGGAAGACTTTGAAAAAAGACCCCTCAACCAACCCAAGACGCCGCCTTTTTGCACCCAGCCTTGCCAACCCATGCGCCATGCAGAAAAACATCAAAACTTGGTTGTGGTTTTTTTTAGTCCACCCCCGTTTGCACAGCAAACCGGCTCCGGGCGCGGATCCGCGTGCCATAGATGACTAGAACATATGGCACGGCTGTAAGCAATATCCCCAAGCCGCCTAGAAGGCTGCCGGCGCCCGCAAAACCCAGCCGCTGGAACATGGGGCGAATGAATACAGGAAACGCGCCTGCGGCCATGTTTCTGCAAAAGCTCTGCGCCGCGTTGGCGCTGCTCGCGTAGGGTCCGTATGCATCGGAAAGATAGGCAAAGACTGCTAGGTAGATTGAGAACATGCCAACAGTGGCGATGCCCAATGCAATAACCGGTACTACCCAGTATACCTGGTATTGGATAGTCCACGCAAACATGAATAGACCGATGGGTAACAACGGGCTGATAGCGCAGGCTGCGTAAAGACGTGCCTCCGGCACATCGTACGGAAGCTTAGGAAAAACCATCCGGATCAAAGGATCCTGATATATGGATATTCCTGTAGAGATTACAGTTGCGATACACTAAGCGAGAAACCCCGGTATGTCAGCGGCTGAGCTGCATGGAAGGAATGAATGTCGGCAGTGGGATGGGAGTTGGCTCACCATGGAAGCGAATACAGCATTAGAACTTTCCAACGAGAAGGAATACTGCGTTTGGAACGAGTACGCAACGATTACCAGAAGCCCATAGAGGACTGACCACGCAAACGCCGCCCAAAGCGAAAAAAAGAAAACCACCGGCTCCTTGATCAGAAGCATAAACGGCCGCGAGAGCGACACACGTACGATCTGCCTGATACTCTGCCTTTCCTCGTCATGTTGGGCTTTCCAGCGTATTTTGGGACCAACCTTGACCTCATGGTTGAATTCTTGCTGACCTGCAGCTTTGCAGTCGTACCACTGGTTCAACATCTCCGCCCTGCGGCTCAGCAGAATCCCTGTCCTGGACTCTCGGATTACCAGTGCCGAGACCCCGATGAAGACACCCAGGAAGATGATGAAAATGAAGAATGGCCACCGCCAGCCAAGACGCTTAGCCAAATAGCCTGACAAGAGTGGGCCGATACCGCTCCCCATGAAAGCACCAGCGGTGAAGAGCACCATAGGAACATGGCGCTGAGAGGGATCAAATACCTCAGTCACCATGCCCACGGTTACAACGGCGAAGACCGAAGAGAAGGCCCCTGTGAAAAATCGGGACACCATCATCCCCCAATAGACCTGATCCAAAGCATTGCATATCACTAGGATAAAGAACAATAAGCCTGAGGCTAGGATAACCGGATACCTGCCGACGATCCTGTTGTTGCGGAGAAGTGGGTCAGCGACAATGTGGATCAAGTGAAATGGAATGTTGCGTGACTGCGGGGTTTATTACTCGCTAAATGGTGCCAGAAACATGGGCGCGGCGCCAAAGCCAACTGCATAAGAAGTGATGGCAGCATAAACGGCGGTCTGGCTAACACTCCACGCCGCAGACATTTCTGCGACTCCGGGGGGGAACAATGCTGTAGCCCATGTTGTTGATAGATTCGCGATACAGACGAACCAGACCAAACCCCATTTACGGGCCGGAGACCAGGTCCGAGGGTCACTGGTCTTCTCCAGCCCGGGAGGCTCGCATTCTCGGCCCGAGCCTGGCTCGGTAGTAGAGGCCGTCCCGTTCGCTTGCGCAAGTGTCGGCAGCCGGACATCGTACGAAATCTGGCGCCAGTCTGTGCGAGAAGTTGACATGTTGTTGGTCTGTGGTTTTCTCCCAGCACTCGTTTGATTGAATGATTTCCCGTGGGAGGGAGGATGATCGCTGTCTGCAGTGGAATGCAGTGGATTTGAACCTCAGGCCAGCACCCCCTCTTTAAGGAAAGTCGATTCGATTGCTGAAAGCCTGTCAGCCACTTGACCGCCTCCTATTTTCCCTCATGACCACCGAGTGGATGCTTTTATCCAATGGCTTAAGATTTCTCTGTTCGGAAAGGTTGGGACTAAGAATTCCTGTTACTGTGTAGCATCATGTCCGACCAAGATGGCACTAATGTAAGAAATGGGTCATGGAGGTAAATGATAGGCAAAAGCATGGATGAGGCATAATGGACCAGCATTCATATGCAAGCTTGAGGCTTTTGCATAATGTTGTGCGGTCTTGACAGAGGCATTGGAATTAGTCTCTCCAAGGATCCTGTTTCTTCGAGGTGGTTATGCGTGTCTATAATTACCTGAACTCGATTTGGCAACTCACCTCTTCTTCTTTTGAGGGGTGTCGCATCGGTACCACATACAGCTGTCAACATAGCATGGGTGGCATATGGCGGCAGATTTTCTGAAGTCGTCCCAGTCTTTTCTCATCTAAGGTGTGCCAATCTCAATCGTTGGTCGAAGATACGTCTTATAAAGGACCGACCTGCACTCGAGTCGTACCAAGTTCTGTTTTGACAACTCAAATTTTCCTACATCCAGCCTTGGTTAGCACCAGACACCTCAGAAGCACGATCTGCGACCAAACTTCCTTCAGGACCATCATCCAACATGCCTCCAATCAGTCGAAGCTCACCAAAGCCTTTGCGCATCTGGAAAGAAATCTCCCCTTCACCAACGCCCGTCAAAGAACCGTCTCGAAATGCACCGCATGTTCTCATCATCGGTGGAGGAGTCACTGGTCTGGTCACTGCCTGGACACTTCTTGACAGCGGCAAAAGGGTCACCATTATTTCCAAGGAATGGGCCTCTCTCAGTGGCAAGCGTTTGACCTCACAAGTAGCAGGAGCTCTCTGGGAGTACCCACCTGCGGTCTGTGGTCAACACGAGGGCAAAGTCTCGCTCCAAGAGTCCAAGCGCTGGAGCATGGTTACATATCCCGTCTTAACAGCCCTTGCGGACGACCCCGAGCTTTCCATTGCCTCGGGCATACGAATGCGAGCGGCCGGATTCTACTTCCCCATGAAGATCGAGGAAGATCAAGTTCAAACAACCAAAATGCTCGAAATTATGGCTTCTGGAGTTCGTGGCTTTAACCGAGGGGCCCACGTTATCCACCAGCATGGTATCAACCCAGCGCAGATCACGGATGCATACGAGATCGACTCACCTGTGATTGATACAGACCAGGCAATGCACTGGCTTATGGGGCTCGTTCAGGGCAAGGGGGCACGCTTTGTCACAGAAGAAATCAACTCCGATTTATTTCATGTCGAGGCCGATTTGCTGTCTCGCTTCAACGCAGATGCCGTTGTGAATGCTACCGGTCTCGGTGCAGCTATCACCGCGGCTGACGAGTCTTGCTACCCGGTGAGGGGGGCACTTTGGCGGGCAATCAACAGCGGTCCTCGTGGACCAAAATTAGACACATGCTTTACCCTCAGTGCTGATGTTGCTGGGTCCAACGAGATTGTCTTCATTGTGCCTCGAAACGATGACGTGTTATTACTTGGCGGTGTCGCCGAGGATCGCGAGGGGAAACTGGACCTTACCACTGACTCACCCCTGGCAAAACGAAGTAAGAGAAAAAAAAACCCATCTGATTCCTTCAAATGAAACAGATGCTAACACACAGGTCGCAATAGTGCTTGATCGTTGCAGGGAGTTTCTGCCTTCGCTACGAAATGTAGAGCTACAGCCTACTGATCCTTTCGTCCAGGGATTGCGTCCGTTCCGGGGTGGAAATGTCCGGGTGGAGCGAGAACTACGCGAGCATGAGCAGGATCAAAAGAGCGGCACCCGGCAGCCAAGCCGTATTATCCATTCCTACGGCCAAGGTGGTTCTGGATGGACTTTGTCCTTTGGATGCGCTGCCGACGTCCTTCGCCTGGTTGAGGAGACCCTGAGGGGAGAGGCGGCAAGGCCTATGGCCAAAGAAACGGCGCCAATCCCATTGGATCACAAGCCCCTGATTCCGACAAGGACGGACAGGAGCCATGTGATTCGCGCCAGGCTTTGAATTTGGGGCATGCCATTTTAGTTGATGGGTAGGAGGAAAGGAGTTTGGGAGAACGGAATACCCTGACACTGCCGCGACAAGCGAAAAAGCGATACTGTAGAACTGTCTTTCCTCCGTAATTTAAGTCATTGGTAGATGCGGGGAACTAGGATACACCGCATATTAATAGTTAAAATGCAACACCCTAAAAGTATTGAAACCAAGACAGGCTGAAGGGGGGTTGAAAGGCGGGTGAACCGTTACGGTATTCGAGGCAGCGTAGGGTGGGCTGGAAAACTCCGCTGCCAACCGATCCTTGATGCCTGGCTGGATTCTGGGGCTAGAATTGTTCACGAATATTCTGAGGGCATCGAGAATCTGACCTGTCTCTTACGCGTCTGAGTCATGCCGATTTGCCTCTCAGAAATGAACCAATTTGACTACCTCATTTCGGCAGTCGTGATTAAAGTTTAGCTTGTTTCTATCCCCACAAGATCTGACTGCTGACTGTATCTCCTCAATCTGGGTTCTCTTGAACTTGGAATTGATAGATCTTCGATCTAAAGGGGCTGATGTTAGATATTCTGCTCGTTCGCAGTGTTAAGGAACCCTAAGTTTACGCTGCACTACGACTGTAGCATCGTCGCGTGACATTGGTGTGTTGCCAGCCTCTCGTCAATCGCGAATCCTCCAAGCGTACCGGCGTGTCCAGTCAGGCCTGTGGAAAAGACGGGTTCGGCGGCCCCGGGCCGACCGGGTTCCGGGTCATGCCGGGTAATTACCTCTACAGAGCAAGGGA
>JAOYMO020011993.1:0-15417 GCA_025802455.2 Iodosphaeria phyllophila | reverse complement strand
TCAGCTAATCGTCGCTCCAGTTTGATTAGGCGACTGAAGGCTTCTGCTCGACTGATTCTTAGCGACTCTAGTTGCGATTTCGGAGCTGTGCTCTCAAACATGGAACCGTATGCCTCAGCACACACACGAAGCAGGTCCCTAGAGACATCCAGCTCTTCCTGCACTACAGCGAGTTTGCTATTTGTTTCGGTGTCGGCTTGAGAAGCTGCTCTGGAAGCTTGTGCAAGTCGAGTCGTCAGACTATCCCGTTCCTTCTCTAGACTTGTGACGGTCGATTGCGTCGATTTCAAGGCCTTGGATAACTCTCCAACTTGATCGGTACTCTCTTTCACCTTGGCCTCCTCCGCTTCCCTTGTCCGCTTTTCCGCTTGCAAGGCCTTCTCCATATCGGCCATTTTCAGTTCCAATTCGCGTCTAGCCGCCTCTGAAATTGCAGTTGCTTTCTTAGCTTGTGACAGTTCTGATGAGGTTGCAGTTGCCTTTTCCTTTTCTTGTGCTCTGAGCTTGAGACGAAGCTCATTGATGTCTGTCTGGGCAGATAACAACGCCTTCTTCGAATCCTGGGTTTTAGCGTCTGCCATTTCGACCTGTTTCCGCAAGACAGCTTGTTGGTCACTGGAGGTCTTCTTCAGCCGCTCGAGCTCAGTTTTTAGTTGTTGGGTCTCCAGTCGATGCTTTGACCTAGTCAGTTCGCTATGTTGAGCTATAAAAGGACTGGAATGCTTACAGCCTTCTTTCCATCATCGTGGATTCGTTGTAGTTCGTCGAGCTCCTTTCGCAACGCGATGTATTTCAAGGTATCCGCCTGCCCTGCCGCGGAGGGTGCGTCGGGTTTCTTGGCAGGCTTTGACGCGTCTTTCTTCGGCTTTGATTCTTCTGAGGTGGAAGGTATGCTATCTATAAAGGATACACGGTTCAGCGCGACCAACCCAACATGAGGGATGCGTAGAATACCGTACCTGGCCCCTCGTAGGGTTTTTCTTTTGACGCCCCGCCTCCGGTGGGCCTCGGCGTTCTCCTCAACTTCACCCCCATCGATGCAATCAAGGCGTTTATTGGAGCGCGGTCGTCATTGGCGTTCTGGCCGCGCCCGTCATGGTGATCCGGCATCCGCATCGTCCCCATCTCGCTGGGGACGAGGAAGTCTTCATAATAAGCGTCGTGCAGCGGATTGCCGAAGGTCAGCAGGCCGGTGGTGCGGTCGCTGACGAACTTCGGCACCGTGAAGCCCTCGAGCGTGCAGTACACCTCGAACGGCGGGTTGCCCTGCTGCGGGTTCTTGCGCAGACAGATGTGCAGGGTCGTCTGGAACGTGCTGTTGAAGTCCTCGACGCTGCCGTTGAACGCCACGACCATGCGGTTGCTCGAGTCGAAGGTCGGCTGCAGCTTCTTCGAGACCAGCCACTCCTTGATCAGGTCGTAGTCGTCCTGCGGCGGCGCGTGGTCGGCCATCCACTCGTCGACCGTCAGGTACTCGCCGAACGCCGGGTCATCGGGGTTGTAGATGTCGGCGACGCGGGCCTCGAGCGCCGCGCGGTCGCGGGTCGGGAACCCGATCAGGCCGCGCACCTCGTTGTCGATCGGCGCCTCGCCCTGGTCGTCGTAGACGCCGGGCAGCGGGCTCGGCACGCCATCGGGCTTGTCCTCGGGCTCCATCTCCTCCGGCGGGATCTCGCACAGCAGGCCCTCACAGGGCCCGGTCGTATTGTCGCCGGTGGTCGTCGAGGTCGTGTCGTCGCTCGAGGTGCTCGTCGTCGGGTCGACCGGGGTCGTCGTGCTCGTGGTCGGCTCGACCGTGGTCGAGCTCGACGAGCTGGCCGAGCTGTCCGGGTTGGTCGGATCGAGCGGCTCGGTCATGTCACCGGTCGTCGACGTCGTGGGTGTCGGCTCACCGGTCGACGAGCTGGCGGCGGTGGACCCGCTGGACGAGCCCTGCTCGGTCACACCGGCGGAGTCATCCGCACATCCGCTCCCGAGAGCGAGCAGGACGAGGAGGGAGGGAGTGACACGAAGGCGAGCGGCGGGAGACATGTTGAACATGGCAAAACCTCGAAAGCTGAAAATTCACTTGAGAGTAAGGCCCGGGACAGGGGGCGATCCAGTCCCGGCGCGGGGGCCGGGGGCCCCGTGCGGCGAAGTATGGCGGGAGTGTCCATTTGTGCACGAGATCGAAAACACACCGCGCACGCCTCATACATAGGTGCCCCGAGTGCGAGAAACATTTCCGTGCCCGGGGTCTGCATATGCAGTGAGTTTTCTCCCGAAAAAATGCCGCGCGATTTTTGGAAGCGCCCGACACCCGCCCGAGAGTTCCGAGGTCCCGGCCGGCGCCTCCCCGCGCTCAGCCGGGCGGCTCGAGGCACTCGATCGTCGTCTCGATGCGGAAGTTGCTCGCCGTCGTGTGGCGCTCCGCGAAGAAGAAGTCGATCGCATAGCTGTTGCCCGGGCTGATGCCGAGCTGCCCCGCGGACTGGTCGAGGTTCACCGACGCCTGCTCGGGGTTGTGCACGCCGCCGAGGTCAATCGCCAGCTTGCGGTTGATGAACACGAACACGTCGTCGTCGCCGCGGAACGTGAACACCTCGCCGCCCGCGTACACGAACTTCGTGTGGATCTCGACGGTGAAGTGGAAATTATGGTTGTTGCCCTCGTTGCCCCAGCCGAGCCCGTCGATCGGGAAGAACGCCGCGTTGTCGTAGGTGAACAGTCCGCCGCCCGCGTTCTTCAGCTGGATCTGCAGCGGGAGGTTCAGGTTGACGCCCTCGACGTCGCGGTACCACTGATCGAAGTCGACCTGCCCCGTCGTGGTCCAGTTGCCGTCCTGACCGGCGTACACCGGCTTGTCGTCGGGCCCGAGGTCGAACTGCACGATGCCCGGATCGTCGCCGTTCATGTACTCGAAGTCGGGGTGCTCGACCTTGAAGTCGCGCACCGTGGCGATCAGGTTGTTGGCGCAGCCCGGGTCGAAGCCGGTCTCCTCGCCGCCCTCGCTCGAGCTGCCCAGCGACGCCACCGAGGTCGCCGGGAAGCTGTCACCGCTCGCCTCCGTCGCGCCCGTCTCGCCCGTCTCGCCCGTGCCACCGGTCGTTTCGCCGCTGGTCGGCGCCGTCGTGGCCGACCCACCACCTGTCCCATCGGACAGGCTCCCCTGCGTGCCCGTGCCCGGGTTCGAGCCGCCCGTGATGCTCGAGTTGCCGGTGACTCCGGTGATCGAGGCCGCCGTCGCCCCACCGCCGTCATCGCCGCAAGCAGGTACGAGCAAGACCAGCGCGAGCAGACTTCGTCCATGCATGCGCGCAAGGGTGCGGGCCCCCGCAGCCGCGAGCAACCGCCCGGACGCCCCATCGTCGCCCACGTCACACGCGCGCCGGCGGCGAGCCCCACATCGTGCTCCTGCGGGGACCGCGACCGCTCGCTCGCCGAAGGCAAGATCAGACCTGCCTTGTATTTTTAAGCGGGTTGCCTTCCCATGAAGATGGGATGGGCCGCGTCGGCCAGACCGACACCGCCCTCACCATGAGTGCACGATGCGGCCACGCCATCTCCACGACCTCGCCATCACAACCCTGGGCATGATCTCGCTGCTGGGCTGTGTGAGCGACACGGCGGCCATGTTCGCCAACACAGACACCGAGGGGACGGGCAGCTTCACGGGCAGCGAAACGTCCGGCTGCCCCGAGTCCCTCCCGGCATCGACGACCACATGCGGGAACCAGGCGGTCGAGGCCGGCGAAATGTGCTTCCCGGCGCCCCCCCAGACCTTCGCCGCACCAGGTTATCGGCTCCCGCGGCGCAACTTGCTCGTGGGCGACTTCAATGGCGATACCGTGAAAGACCTGTTCGTCGCGGGCCAGGTCCATCAGGGGACGATGTCGGGCTCGGCGCTGGCGTATGTCGGCCCTCCGGTCCCCGTCGCGGGCAGCGACACGCTGGTCGACCTCGACATCGGCGACCTCGACTTCGACGGCATGACCGATGTGGTGACCCTCCACCGGCACGTCAACCCCTACGACGAACCGGGGCAATTCGCGGACCTCCACGAGATGCAGATCCTCTGGGGCAACGCGCTCCTCGAGACGACAAACGTCCTGACCACCGACCTGGGGCTCTACCCATACAACGTCACGGTCTTCGATCTCGAGCATGACGGCATGGATGAACTCGCAATCTCCAGCCAGGACAGCGATGTCAACAATTGTGCAGTCGACATCATGCTCCCCACGCCGGGCGGCCTCGAGCCCTTCGAGCTCCTCGGCCGCCTGCCAGTGACCTTCAGCCATGACTGTCGCTTCACGATCGGTCGCGTCGACCACGATGCACTCGCCGATCTGGTGCCTTCGACCGATCCCTTCGTTTATCTCGCGGTCGCCGCCGAGAGCGACCCGGTGGAGGTTTCACCGTCCATGAGCCGCCCGCCGATCGCCACGGCCCAGTACGGCCTCGATCTGGACTGCGCCGCGCCGCTCGGCGCGACCCACCACGACTCGGAGGAGCTGTACGTCTGGCTGCAAGACCCGCCCCTCGAGTTCTCTCGGAGCGAAGTCCAGATCTCCGCCACCAACATCCGCTCCCACGCGATCGGTGACCTCAACCACGACGGTGACCAGGACCTCGTGGTCTGCGCCGAGTCGGGCGTGGACGTCCACCTCGGCGCGACCGGTGCGACCTTCGCCGTCGGCATCGACATCTCCTCCGACGATTGCACGGATGTCCTGATCAACGACCTCGACGGCGACGGCGGCAGCGACCTCGTCTACTTGACTGCCGACGACAGCATCAAGATCTTCTTCAACGACATCTAGGCACCCGACCCGAAGACGGCAGCATTTCAACGCTATTTAATATCATGCACCGAAGACCCTTCGCATACGCAGTATGAGTGCGCCAAAGCTCCAGGACCGTCGAAGTTGGGCTCTCGATCCTCGGCCTGGCCGCGATGGCATCTACGGCCGATGCACCTCGACGATTACCTCAAAGTCGTGGGCGGCGTGCCGATTGTGGTCAGTTTCGGCGAGTGGAACGAACAAACGGGCGGTACTGTCATTGCCCCGAGCGTCTGAGTTGTCCGTCCGTGGCGCGCCGACGCACCACGACGTGCGAATCAGCGCAGTGAGCTTTCCGCGTCGAAAGTCGCGCCACGCCGCTCCGTGCCGCCTCCGGACGGCCCAGGCCAGCGCAGGCCACCGCCTGCGTACATCCCCGGGTCTCCACAGGCAGAGGCGCGCCCCCCGCCGACGCCGGGTAGCGTGGCGGGTTCAAGGATTTTTCCATGCCTCATCGCAGCAAACGAAGCTTTGGACCCTCGCCCCTGATCGTCGCCTTTCTGCTGACCGCCTGTGGCGACAACGGAAGCGACCCCACCGCGACCGGCACCGGGACCGGCACCGCCACCACTGGCACGCCGACCGCGCCGACGACCACCTCGGAGACGCCGACGACCACCAACGGTCCGACCGGTAATCCCACGACCGAGGCCACCGACAGCGGCATGAGCGGCTCGGCGACGATGGCGACCGACCCGACCACGACGACGGTCTCGACGACCACCTCGACCTCGGCGACGGACACCGACCCGGGCACGACGACCTCGGGCACGACCAACCCGATCGACACGACGACCACCGATGGCACGACGACGGGCACGACGACCGGGCTCGAGTCGTCGAGCTCGGGCGACGAGTCGACCAGCACCGGCGAGGACCCGAACTTCGGCGAGATCCCCGAGACCTGTGAACAGGCCGAGCTGTCCAAGAGCACCGTCGGCTGTCTGTTCTACGCGATCGACATGGACTCGCACGACCTCGCCGAGACCGGTCAGTACGCGGTCGCGGTCGCCAACGTGCAGACGATGTCGACCGCCAACATCACGATCGAGCGCAAGCAGAACAACGTGTGGAACGTGATCGCGGGCCCGACCGCGATCAACAAGCTCGACCTCAAGACCTTCAACCTGCCCGACCAGCACACCGACGACACCCAGCTCGGCAAGGGCTTCGCCTACCGCGTCAAATCCGACGTGCCGGTCATCGCCTACCAGTTCAACCCGGTCGACGGCCAGAACTCGTTCCTGTCGGACGCCGCGATGCTGTACCCGGTCACCGCCTGGGACCACATCAACCACGCGATCACCTTCACCTCGACGACCGACAACACCAACACCGCGCAGCACAGCTACGCCAGCGCCGTCGCGTACGCCGACAACACCAAGATCACCGTGACCCCGAGCGTCGCCACCAAGGCCGGCGCCGGTGTGCCCGCGGGCGTCGCCAACCAGCCGTTCGACATCATCCTCAACGAGGGCGACGTGCTCAGCGTCGCCGTCAACACGATCGGCACCTCGCTGTCGGGCACCACCTTCGAGAGCGACAAGACCACCCCGTTCGGCATGTTCGCCGGCCTCGAGTGCGCCCTCATCCCGACCACCACCTGCTGCTGCGACCACATGGAGGAGCAGATCTCGGGCGTGCGCCTGTGGGGCAAGAACTTCGTCGGCGCGCGCGTCCCGGTGCGCAACAACGCCAAGCCCGAGACCTCGCTGTGGCAGCTCTACGGCTCCGAGGACGACACCACCGTCACCCTCGTCGCCGACGCCCAGGTGACCGGCCTGCCCCCGAACCCGATCAAGCTCAACAAGGGCCAGGTCATCGAGTTCTACGCCGGCGGCCCGACGGCCGAGCCCGGTGACTTCGAGGTCAACTCCGACAAGCCGATCGCCGTCATGAACTACATGACCGGCGCCGAGAACATGCCCGCGCCGTTCAACTCGACCGGCGACCCGCTCTCGGTCCAGGTCCCCGCGGTCGAGCAGTACCTGCCGCGCTACGTCGTGCTCGTGCCCGGCACGTGGGTCAACGACGTCGGCGTGTTCACCCGCAAGGCCGGCGCGATGATCACGATCGACGGCGTCGTCATCCCCGATATCAGCTTCAACCCGGTGGGCAACAGCGGCTTCGAGGTCGCGCGCGTCCCCCTCCCGGACGGCGTGCACGTGCTCGAGGGCGACGGCACCCCGTTCAGCGTGATCGTCGTCGGCTACGACCAGCACGACAGCTACGGCTACCTCGGCGGCACCGGCACCAAGATCATCAACCCCGATCCGCAGTGATCGGCGCGTGACGCCTCAGGCCGGCCCCGCACAGCGCGGGCCGGCCTGCTGCAATTGTCCGACCGCCTCAGTTCTTGGTCTGCCCGAAGAACCCGCCGGCGACCTGCGCCGGCGTCTTGAAGAACATGCCGCCGCGCGGACGGATCTGGAACCAGCCCGAGCCGACGCCGGCGGCCTTGAGCAGCTTGGCGGCATAACGGGCGCAGTTGATGCGGTTGCCGGGCATGAAGCTGGCCTTGCCAGTGATGTTGTAGGTGTACGTATTGGTCGCGCGCGGCACGCTGTTCGTCGACCACACGCCGTCCGCCTTCTGCGTCTTGACCGTGTCGAACTGGTAGCCCGCCGAGATGGCCTGACTCTTGGCGACCGCCGCCAGCGCGCCGGCCTCGGAGATCGCGTAGGTCGTGCCGATGTACTTGTCTCCCATCAGGGACGAGACGTGCGCCTCGGCGTTCGACCCCTCGTTGAAGGTGACCGCGGTGAGCCGCAGGTCGGTCACGATCGTGCGCGGGAGCCCGGTGCCCGCGGCGACGTACTCGATCGCCACCCACGCGTGATCTCTGGAGGAGCTCTCGGCGTCCGACTTGGCGATCGCCCGGATGTAGCCCGTGCCCGGCGCGACCTCGGGGTTGCCGCTCGCCAGCTGGCTCAGGTACGTCGGCGCCGCCGCGGTGCCGCCCTTCGTGATCCGCTGCACCGCCGAGCCCGCTGCAGCGCCGCCACTTCCACCCGTGAACCCCTGCAGCAGCGGCGCGGCGGAGCGGCCGGCGACGGTCGCCTGCGCGACCGCGTCGGCGTGCCGCTCGTGGGCGTCGCCTACCCGGCCGACGCCGCCCGGCAGCCGCAGCCCCGCCTGCTGCTGGACCACGTGCGCGGCCTCGTGGGCGACATCATGCAGGCTCGGGCTCGCCTGCGCGAACGCGACTTGGCCCCCGATCGCATACGCCGACGCGCCGATCGCCCGCGCCGAGGCGGCCGCCTGCGGCGAGGTGTGGGCCCGGATCGCGCCGAGGTCGACGCCGCCGAACGCCCGCTGGACCGCGTCGAAGTGCGGCAGGCGGTGACCCCCGTCCTGCACGCCCGCCTCCGCGCTGCGGTGGATCGCCGCGGCGCTGCCCCCCGGGCGCGTAGCGAGGCGCTGGACCGGAGCGTCGGCGAGGGCGACCCCGTAGCTCGGCGGCGAGATCGCCAGCCCGCCACGCGGCCCCCTGGTGGTCGTTTGTGCACAAGTGAACCCACGATCCAGGAGGCGCATCGACTGTCACTATAGCCCCGCACGCGAGCGCGACGCAAGCACCGCTGCGACCTCCGCACGGTTCGGTTTCGGCTCGCTGGTCACCGCGATCACGGGCCCGGCCGGCGCAACATCGGGACGAGCACGCGGGTCGAAGCGAATGACCACCGCGGAACAACCACTGCGATTGGCTCACCGAGCTTCACCACCGCGATCGATCGGTGCGCGACCATTGGTTCGCCGGGCGCCGCTTGCATCGGCGCTGGCTCGGAGATCCGTCGCGAGCGGGCGCATGGGGCCCGCGGAGCCCCGGCCGGGCCGCTTTGACAGGCCCTGCGAAGTGCCCTACGGTCACAAAGTCCGATCTGACGGCTCCTGGCGTGCAACGGCGAGAAGATATGTCGAACAGCCCAGGCGAGCCCGAGGCCCCGCAGCGGATCGGCCGCTTCGTCGTGCTGAGCCGCATCGGCATCGGCGCGATGGGTGAGGTCTTCTCCGCCTACGACGCCGAGCTCGACCGCAAGGTCGCGATCAAGCTCCTGCGCCGCGACGCCCGCAAGAACCCGCGCGGCACGGCGCGGCTGGTCCGCGAGGCGCTGGCGCTGGCTCGCCTCTCGCACCCCAACGTCGTCCAGATCTACGACGTCGGTCAGGTCGACGGCGGTGTGTTCATCGCCATGGAGTTCATCCAGGGCCGCGACCTGTCGCGCTGGCTCGCCGACGAGCCGCGCAGCTGGCGGCAGATCGTCGACGTGTACGTGCAGGCCGGGCAAGGGCTGCTCGCCGCGCACGCGGCCGGGCTGGTCCACCGCGACTTCAAGCCCGAGAACGTGATGGTCGGCACCGACGACCGCGTGCGCGTGCTCGACTTCAGCGTCGCCAGCGCGGGCGAGCCGATGAACAGCAGCATCGACCTGCACGCCTCGAATTCCGACCTGATGGCGAGCCAGCCGCGCACGCTGACCGAGACCGAGGCGCTGATCGGCACGCCCGCATACATGGCTCCGGAGCAGCTGCGGCGGCTCGGCGCCGACGCGGCGAGCGACCAGTTCAGCTTCTGCGTCTCGCTGCACGAGGCCCTCTACGGCGCGCGCCCCTACGTCGGCGCGACGATCGGCGAGCTGCTCGCGCGCATGGAGAAGCCGCCGCGCCCGCCGACCGGCGACGGCCCGCGTGTGCCCGGAGGCATCTACCGCGCCATCGTCCGCGGCCTCTCGCACTCGCCCCAACATCGCTGGCCCGGCATGCGCGAGCTGCTCGCCCAGCTGCGCGGCGGCGCCCGCAAACTCTCGCCGTGGCTCATCGCGCCGCTCGTCGCCACCACCCTCGCCGTCGGCGGCGGCGTGGCCTGGAAGATGACCGACGACGGCGGCGCCTGCACCCGCGGCCAGGAGCAGCTCGTCGGCGTCTGGGACGACGGCCGTCAGCAGGCCCTCCACACCGCCTTCACCGACTCGAAGATCACCTACGCCCGCGCCACCCTCGAGCGCGTCGAGCCCCTGCTCTCCGACTACGCCACCCGCTGGGTCGCCAGCTACACCCGCAGCTGCGAGGCCCACCAGGAGGGCGAGATCTCGGCCGAGCGCCTCGACCAACGCATGAGCTGCCTACGCACCCGCAAGGGCGAACTGCGGGCCCTCGTCGACGTGCTCACCGAGGGCAGCGCCTCTGCCGTCGAGAACGCCAGCCACGCCGCCGCCACGCTCGTGCCACTCGAGCGCTGCGACGACGACGCGGCGATCGGCGCCCGCGCTGCCCCGCTCGATCCCGAGATCGAGACCCAGGTGCTCGCGCTCGGCCTCCAGCGCATCAAGGCCGAGTACGACGCCGGGCTCTACGACAGCGGCCTGCTGCTCGCGACCGACGCCGTCATCCGCGCCCGCGCGCTCGCCCATGGTCCCGCGCTCGCCGAGGCGCTCGGCTTTCACGGCAACCTGTTGATCCAGAAGGGCCACTTCCCCGAGGCCGAGGCCGCCCTGCTCGAGGCCGAGGTGCTCGCCGACAGCCACGCCGACGACCGCCTGCGCGCCGAGCTCCTGATATCGCTGGTGGTCGTGATCGGCGAGCGCCAGGCCCGTTTCGCCGAGGGCCTGCGGATCGCCCAGCAGGCCTGGGGCGCGCTGCAGCGCATGGGCGGCGATCCAGCGATCGAGGCCTGGTTGTTGATCGCCGAGGGCAGCACGCTGCGCGCGCAGGGCGACCTGTCGACCGCGCGCACGCGCCTCGAGCGGGCGCTCGAGCTCGCCGAGAAAGAGCCCGGTCAGGACAACAAGCTGCTCGCGCTCGGCGAGCTCGGCAACGTCGCCATCGGGCTCAAGGAATACCCCGCCGCAGGTCGTTACCTCGAGGAGGCGTTGGCGGTGACCCGCCGTGCGCTCGGTCCCCGGCACCCGAAGCTCGTCTACCTCGACAATAACCTCGCCAGTATGTACGTACTCGACGGCCGCCCCGACGCCGCCGAACTCGCGTTGGAGGAGGCGCTGCAGATCGCCAGCGAATCGCTGGGCTCCGAGCACCCCACCCTCGCCACCGTGCTCGACTCGATGGGCCTGCTCCGCCTCGAGCGCGGTGACCCGCGCAGCGCCATCCTGCAGTTCGACCGCGCTCGGACGATCCTCGAGGCCGGTTATGGGCCGCTGCACAGCTCCTTGATGCCGGTGCTCCTCGACCTGCTCACCGCCCAGATCGCCCTCGACGCGGTGTCCGACGCCAACATCAGCGCCGACCGGACGCTCGCCATCCGCGAAGCCAACGGCGGCGAGAGCCCGCTCGACGACTACCTCGCGCAGGTCCTCATCAACCTCGAGACGAAGCTCCCGACCGCCGAGTCCGAGCGCGCGCGTCGATACCTCGAGCTCGCCATCCACATCGCTCGCGCGCGTGACCTCATGCCCCTGCATATCGCCGGCCTCGCCGCGCTCGCCCGGCGCGAGCACAGCGCCGGCAAAGCGAGCCAGGCACGCGAGCACATCGCCGAGGCCAGCGAGCTCAGCCTCGCCGCCAGCGCGGCCCTCGACCCTGCCGAGCTCGGGCGCGCCCGCCTCGCCCTCGCCCACGCACTGTGGAGCCTCGGCGAACGCGAGCGCGCCCTGACCCTCGCCAGCGCGATCAGCCTGCCCGAGGTCGGCGCCGACGAGGAGCGGGCCGCCTTGACGGCCTGGCTGACGGCAGCGCGCGCGGGCCGTGATCCCGCCCCATAGTCATCAGGCGACGAGGCCAGCGAGCTCGAGCGCGTCGCCTGCCCGGAGTGCGACCCTGTCGATCTCGGCGGCGCTCGCCCGGCCTTCGCGGACGCCCTGGGGGCCCTCGGCGAACGCAAACGCGGCCTGGCTCTCGCCAGCGCGATCGTCTTCCCGGACGTCGGCGCCGGCGAGCCACAGGCCGCCCTCACAGCATGGCTGACGGCCGCGCGGGCGGGCCGAGACCCGCCGAAGCGATCCGTTCGCTCTCAGTTGGTGCCGTCGGAGAGCTGGTCGGCGCCGAGGATCGGGGAGCCGCAGCGCAGGTCGCAATCGAGGCCGTACACCGCGTTGGCGTAGGTACAGGTCGAGCCCTGGGTCATCGCCACGGTGCCGCAGTGCAGCGAGCCGCCCGCGGACAGGAGGATGAAGGTGCTGTCGCTGTCGAGCGTGGTCAGCGGATCAGCGATGCAATCGGTGACGTTGAGGCCGGGGAAGCAGCCGTAGCTCTCGGTCGTCGCGTCGAACTTGTGAATCGAGATGATATTGACGCGCTTGAGCTGCTGCTGGATCTGGTTGGGGGGCAGCGGAGCGGCCTCGCTCAGCGTCACAGCGCCAACGAGTAAGCCGGTGATAAGACAGGGAATTGCGATTGCGATGCGGTTCATGGCGGTGTGTCCTTTGCTCGCACGATCGTGCAGGAGCGATTGTCCAGCCTTCAATGTGGCCACGTCCGGACGAATGACCGGCTCATATGGCAATCGGCCTGCGTGGCCCAATCAGTTCTGCCCACCGGTATCATGTACGCCTCGCGCTTCGCAATAGCCGTAGCGGGGGCGACGCTGCGCACAAATAGTAGATGCTGGAGGCAATCACGGTGATCACGCGCGACCATGGAATGCATGGGCACTCGTGGGGAGCCGATACACACCTACACGCCCTATGAAGCCGCACTCGCGCAGATAGCGGGGGAGATCTCCACCGAGGCCCGCAGCCCCCTGCCCGCGGGCCGCCTGAAATGTTCGATCGATCGGCCGCGCGGCTGGGCTTGTACGCAGATATCGGTGCGGAATCGATCGCACATTTCGCGCCCCGCAATATCCTCACATTCCTGTTCAATGCGGAGCGGTCGCCGACTCGACCACCGGCCCGACCTCGAGCTCGAAGCCGGGCAGCAAGCGAAGCAGTCCGGCCCCGAACGCCGACGACGGCGTGTGGTAGCCCGGCTCGGCGCCGTCGGACAGCACCCGCCGCACGCAGGCCAGCGCGGTGATCACGGTCGTCGTGTAGCCCTCGGGGGTGCGCAGCCGGCCCTCGACGGAGCGCCCGTCGACCGCAGTCGCGTGGCCCCACAGCTCGGTGTGGCTGGCCTCGCGGGCCTTCTCGTTCGGGCCGTGCACCGTGCGACCGACGATCGCCTGCAGCAGCTTGACCACGGCCGGGCGGCGCAGCAGCGGGCCGAGCTTCGCCAGCACCCGCAACCCGCGCAGCTGACCGGGCGGCATCGTCATATACACCGTGATGTCGCCGATGCCGGTCGAGTGCTGCGCGGTCGACACGTCGCCCCAGCCGATCGCCACCGCCGTGCGCGGCTTGCCGCTGAACTCGATGGTCCGGTGCAGCGAGCCGGCGGCGATGTCGACGATCTTGCCGCCGCGCCGGACCTGCGCGCCGTCGCCGAGGTGCTCGAGCATCGTCTTGAGCGTGCCGGGGCTCATCGAGCCGAGCGCCTGGAACGCCAGCTCGAGCTTGACCGCGCCCGGCAGCGCCTCGGCGAGCGCACGCGCGAGGCAGTCCGAGGGCACGACGTCGAAGCCGACACCCGGCAGCACGACCACGCCGCGGGCCTTCGCCTCGGCGTCGCGGGCCCTGGCCGCCTCGAACACACCGATCTCCCCGGTGATGTCGAGGTAGTGCGCGCGGGCCCGCAGGCAGCCGGTCAGCATCGGCTCGCTCGTCGCCGAGAACGGCCCCGCCGTGTGCAACACCAGCTTCATGCCCTCGAGATGACCGGCGAGCGCGTCCGCGTCGGCGAGGTCGAACACGCGGTGCTCGAGCCCGAGGCGCGCGGCCAGCCTCTCGATCGCCACCCGGTTGCGTCCGGCGAGCACCGGGCGCAACCCCTCGGCCGCGGCCTTCTCGGCGATCAGCTCGCCCGTGTAACCATTCGCTCCGTACAACATCCAGGGCGTCGTCATGGCCGCCCATGTAGCGCGGCTCGCAGACCCGCGCCACACCCGATCAGCCCCGACGCCGCGCGTGGCGCCAGATCCACCACTCCGCGATCACGATCGCCACGCCCCAGCCGAGCCAGAACGACACCCAGATCGCGTGCCGCTCCGGCAGCCCGAGCAGCATCCACAGCGGCACATAGACGATGCGCACCGTCATCGGCCCGAGCACCAGCGCGTAGCTGCGGATCATCCAGACCCGGTGGCGCACGAACTTGCGGCGCAGCGCCAGCGTCAGCGCGACGAGCGTCGTCACGATCAGCGCCGGTCCGAACACGAGGATCGGGATGACCTCGAGCGTGCCGCCGAAGTTGCTGTGCAGCACCATCCAGATCCCCGACACCGCCGACATCAGCGCCAGCGGCACGTAGACCCAGCCGATCGCGCGGTGCACCTGCGGCGCGCGCCGCCGCAGGCCGTCGCTGAACTGCAGCAGCCCCGCGAGCACCAGCGCGGCCCCGCCGATGCGATGCAGGTACTCCGAGATCGGCGAGGCGGCGACGTTCGCCATCTGCTCGATCGCGAAGTCGTGGGCGATGTACGAGACGACCTCGATGTGCCCGGCGAGTCCGGCGATGTAGCGATGCAACGCGAAGGCCATCAGCCCGAGCGCGAGCGCGACGCTCAGCTTGCGACCCCACCCGGGAATGATGTCCACCGGACGACGATGCCAAAACGCCGCAAAGACTGCCATCCCTCGCATCTCGCAGATCCGCCGAACGGCCGCAGCCCGCGCAGGAGCCCTCCAGAACGCAAACCAGCCCGATCGGCGCAGCCAGCGTCCCCGCCCCGCCCCAGCAGACCGGCGTCCCGCTCCACCGAACCGACGAGCACGCTTGCCCGCCGGTGCAGATGCCGGAGTCTAGCGACCCATGACGACCCAACTTCGTCCTCTCTCGCTGATCATCGGCCTGCTCGCGCTGGTCCCGGCGTGCACCAAGACCTCGGCCGACAGCGTCCAACCCGTCGAGGAGCCGAGCCGTCCGACCGTCGACGCGCAGCCGACCACCGACGTGCGCAGCTACACCATCTCCGGCATCTACATCGACCCGGAGCTGGCCAAGACCTGCAACATCAGCGCGCCCAAGGCCTTCTTCGAGTTCGACAGCGCCACCGTCGAGGGCGCCGACGATGCCAACCTCACCGCCCTCGGCACCTGCGTGACCACGGGCCCGCTCAAGGGCAGCAAGCTCGAGCTCATCGGCCACACCGACCCACGCGGCACCGACGAGTACAATGCCAAGCTCGGCCGCTCGCGCGCCCAGTCGGTGCAGGACTACCTCGGCAAGCACGGCGTCGAGCTCGAGAACATGACCACCCGCTCCGAAGGCGAACGCGGCACCGACCCGACCGACGCCGGCGAGTGGCCCTACGACCGCCGCGTCGACATCCGCCTCCTCAAGTAACCCTCCACACTCACTCCCTCCCGACCCACACCGTCGCAGCGAGCAAAGAAGCGCCCGCGAAGACCGTCGGAAGGCGAACACCGAGTACGCACAAGCAGCGTCCGAGACGCGGTCTGAAAGACCGTGTTTCGGGCGCTGACGTCATGCGCGCACTACAAGATCCCCAGCGAAGACTGGCCGACCGACGCTTGTTCGGCCGGCGAAGCCGCGTCGGGGGTCGTGGGGAGCCTCGGCCGGTCATTCGGATGTCGTCATGAGCAAG
>JAOYMO020011908.1:0-15425 GCA_025802455.2 Iodosphaeria phyllophila | reverse complement strand
GTCGTCCGGCGAATACAGAGCTGAGAGGCTGCTTCAGTGGGGAGTGCTCGAATCGAACCCGACATGGCGAACTCCCGGATGGAGATGTTCAGTTCAGCAGAGCGGTTGTCGTACTGCTCTTTGCAGGTCTTGATAGACCCGCTGTTTACCATTCTCTCAGAAGGAGCGCCACCGAACTCGACAGCAACCACGGGGCTTTTCCACTCCTCGCAAAGAATCGCCCATACACCTCGTCCGATACCTGTGGAGTCTGTCCCGAAGTTCTCAGGTAGAACGCCCTTCAGCTTGCACTCTTCGATACAGAACTCGGCAATCTGGTAATCCACCGGCTTCTTGTTCGAAGCACTTACGGGAACGTAGACGGTATCGGTGAATTCAATGATCCACCGAGCCTTCACGCCGTCCTCTTCCTGAATCAGCGTCTCACCGAACTTGAAGAACTGGAGCACCTTTTTATCCCCGCCACCAAACGAGAACGCAGGATCAAGCCCAGCGCCAAGTGTGGGGGCTTTTGTCCAGACGGCCTTACCCTTGCATTCGAACGTCTCCATGATGGAAACATCCAAGACGGTGTTCTTTGTGCCTGCTGCTCCGGGGAAACCGATGGACTGAGCCCAGAAATCAGGATCATCAGCGTTACCTCGCAGCCGGTACAAATGATCGGCAATCTGGTCCTTGTTGATCAGGAATGGCAAACGTGCTCTTTCCTCAGGGCTAGCATCAGCAGGGCTTTTCCGGCCATCGGTGAAGACACAGAGCCCTCCGGTTCCGGCTTTGTTGCCGAGAGTCTTCCAAACGTGGTCTCGTTCGATGTCGATGGACGACCATCCATTAACGGGCTCCGATTCACGGGCTAGTAGTGAGTCGAATGAATCAGGGTTTCCAAGCCCGAGGAGCTTGAACTCTTGGTTCTACGCCATGTTCGAGGCGGCAGCCTTCAGGATTGCTGGACGAATCGCCTGCATCTCGTCCATGATTAAGAGAACCCGCTTCGCGTGAACGCCAAGGTGATTCGAGACGACCTGCTCCACCGGACCTTCCTCAACGGCTACGCCAGTCAGGCCATGCTTATCGTCTCCCGGAGCCCACATGATCTTCGTTTCTGTGGCAATCAACCTCCCGATAGGCCCCATCGTCAGCCGCTCCACGATTTGGCCGTTGTCGTCGGCAATGTCGATCTTCTGAGGGATGGCGTTGAACAGCCGAACAACTTCAGACCAGACGCGCATCTTGAGCATTTTCGTGCTGGTTGAGCAAAGGATGACAACGGTATCCATCGGCATCTCCATGTAGTATTCCACTGCAAACCGGGCAGCATCGGTGCTTTTTGCGGTAGAAGCTGGTCCAAGCCATGTGCACCAGGACGTTTCGCTGAATGCTTTTAGTCTCCAGTCAATCCAGTGATGCCACGGGTCGGTTGGCCACAGCGTCCGCATGATGGCCTTCCGGTGCTCCCATACCGGAATGTTACCCAAAGCCCTCTGAGCGCACAGTAATCGCCGCGTGAGGCTATTCACGTTCTCTGCCGGTGTGTCTTTCCACTTCACCCCGAACTGGGTATCACTGAGCTTCACAGCCACCAGAAAACTCCTTCCTTACTGGCCGTTGGAAGTAGCTCATCGACGGCCTGTACGACGCCCGGCCATCCCGGTTGGTAGTCGTCACCTGAAATCACCTTCGGTTCCAACGCAATTGAGTTGATGATGTCTCGCTTCACGGAAGCGTAGTCGTGCGAGGCGTCAATGAATATCAGATCAGGACGGATGCCCCATGAGCGGATGAGGGACAGGGCGATGTCGGATGGAAGAGGAATTGGAATTACCCGTTCCTGAACGCCAGCGCGAATCATGTTCGCTAGAAACTCCCGTTGCAGTTGCGGGTAGCCGTTGACGATCCGGAGTGAGTCGTAGCGGTCGGGGTCGTGGAGGTCTCTCCACATTTCCTCCGAGCCGAGCCATGTATCGACCGCGATGATGGTAGCGGAGGGGCATTCACGGGCGATTGTGAGCGTTCCTCGTCCCTTCCATGAACCGACTTCGATGATGAGTTGCGCGTCTTTAGCCAGACGGGAGAAATGCTCTGAGTGGTCATTCCAGCCAGAAACATTCGATGGCCAGTCGTCAGGGTTGAGACCGGCGTACGGGTCAGTCTTGTAGAGGCGTTCAGCGAGTGGGTTCATTCAGTGTTTCCAGCCAAGGAGGAAGTACGGAAACTATCAGGCGTTTGCATTCAGACTGCCTGCCATTCAAATAGTTTCCAGTCTGCCAGTGAATTTGAAGGATCGGCAAGAATAGATGAGCAGGACATGGAGTGGTCATTGTGGCGGTGAATCTCGGTCGAACTGCTCTGCCATCTCCATGTTCCAGACTGATTTTAGCTTTTTCAAGATGCTGTTTTCAAGGACCATCCGAGTCTGTCCGTGAATCTGCGTGAAGGTGTTGCTGTCCTGCAAATCACCACCTAACGAGAACTCGAAGGGCTTCTCAATCGCGCAGTACGCATCGGATATGGATCGCTCAGCATTCACGGCTTGGACTTTGGCGAGACAGACAGGGATGGAGATTTGCTCAAGGACTGACCGGCGATACTTCCCAAGGAATGAACCGAAAGGTGCTGGGCAGGGATTCAGGCTGACCGACCTGTCCGGAAAGTCCTGCCAGAGATGCGGTATCCAGTCAGTACTTTTGAAGACGACCGTGGATGGCACGAACAACCATGAGGGGTAAGTGGTGTGGTGGAGAATTTCAGTCAGCTTACCGGGCTCGAAGCCGTGGTTGCAAATCACGACAGCCTCCATCCCGCACAGCGAGTCCAGACAGTCCTTCAGGAACGGGTCTCCAGGGTGAGAACCAACGAAGATTGGCCATCTCATACGGAGAAATCTACCTGATCCCACTGCATAAGGGCGTTGAATTGCTCGGCGTCTTTTATGCCATGAATACTCTCAGCGCCCATCCGAATAGCCGACCGTGCCTCCGTGATGAAGTGCGGCTGATCGAGGGTGTTTCGGGAGTAGTTGCGGTTCGGTGTGCGTGCTGGTTTGAGGATGTCGTACATCAGCCTCATGTGCCGGTCAGGCCATCCGCCTGAGATGATGCCTTGGTTGAGAAGTGCATTCCCGGCATTGACGAAGGCTTGCGCGGTTGGGCGGTCGAACATCCAAGGACTGTGCAGGAAGTCTGGGAAAATCGTTGCTCCAAACCCGCTCTTGAAGTCCGGTTTCCGGAAGAACACCACATCATACTCGATCAGGATGAGCTGCTGATTGGCGCTACTCAGGAACCGTTCAAGGACTTGGATGGTGCGTCGTGGAAGGTTGTCGTCCGGTGCGTCTCTGTCCACGTACTTGTCTACCCCGAACTTCCACTCGCAGACACCGGGAGGTACCCAGCAGTCCTTGTCCACAGTCGTCACCATCACGATGTTCGGGAAGAACTTCCTCCACACCAGGAAGTGTCGTTGAGCCGTTTCGGTGGCGCTGTGGCAGGTCAGGACGGCGAGGAGGGTCATACCTTTGCCGTCTGTCGTTTCTTTGTTGCTTTTCTCATGGCAACCTTCTTCTCCGGTGCGTACTTGATGCCGCCTTGAGCTAGGCCAACCTTCTTGAGTTCTCCCATCACTCGCGTGCGATTGTTGTCGCTGGCCTTGGATTCGGTCAGGAGGTGTTGAACGGACTCACGGATACCGTCGATCCAGGTCTTGGGCTTGGCCATTTCGCAAATCAACTTTGTATTAGCAATGCGCCTTGAGGCATTGACCATTTCGGACTTCAACTCACGCAGTTGTTCTGCTGATGGAATGACTTGTTCTCTCGGACGACCAGCGCAGGCGGCATGGCAGTAATGAATCAGTTCAGCAGAAGCCCAGTTTTCTCCACCGTACTGCCTGCATACATCCACTGCACGCCATGGCTCTCCAGACTGGACAGCAACTTGGTCAGAGGCGTGCGGTCGTCCCTGCTCAGTTTTGATGCACCGCTCCCGGTTTTGCATAAACCACGTCAGGGCGTTGTTGTATTGCTGGGTAGTTCCCCACAGCGCACAAGGGCATGGCGACGCCGCATGGAGCACGATGGGAAGTTGCTCCAAAACGGCCAGTCTCCAGACGCGATGGATGTCGGCATCGATGTTGAACCCATAGGGCAGAACATCGTAGTCAACATGGAGGCCGCCGCCGACCTGAACCATCGCACACCATCTTAACCAGCAAGAAAGTTCGTACCCAGGAGGGTTGATCGTTGGCAAGGATTTGAAATAGGTCTCCAATTCCTTAAAATGAGTGTGCGTTTGGGCTTCTTTCCGGCTCAGGACGATTGGTGTGAACCCGGCCTTTTCCCAGCGATTGGCCCATGTCGAAAGCATGTACTCCTGAGATGGCATCTCCGGAACGTGATCGTAGTAGGTGTAGACGATGTGTCGGTTCGGAGAAGCCGCTTTACTCAGAATCAACTCCTTCTCCAGCTTGTCCAGAACGGCCTGTGTGATTTTGGGCGTCGCAGTTCCATTCTTCCGCTCCCGCAACCGTTCAATCAGGTCCATCCCCTTTGCCCGATGGAAGAACACCGCATCAGTTCGGATGATGCTAAGACTGTCCTGTGTCGGGAAGCTCGGCTGCTGACCTGCCGGGTATTCGAAGCAGTGCTGAATCAGTGGGGTGACGTGCATGTTCGCAACAATCGGGTCCGGCTCGGCGATGTCGAACGGGGTATTGTGGGACCGCATCGCGTTCTGGAGAAAGTCTGGCGTATTGGCGGGGTAGAACGCATTCCCTGACATGTGCTTGTTGTAGCCAACTCCCGCCGGTGCAATATCGCCCATGAACGGCTTCTGGCAGGCCAGATACGCAGCCTCCAAACGGTCCAGTCCATCCACTACCAGAACTGCCGTATCCGGTTCACAGTAGAACCATGGCTCTCGCTGGTAGAAGTACCAAGCAGCCTGCCGGAACGCGCTGTTTGGACCCTGCGGCCAGCCTTGATGACCTTCCCGGTCAGGTTCTACCGTGACGTTCTCGAAAGCCTGCTGCGCAATCGACAGGATATTGGAGTGGTCCTGAATCTCCGCAGCGGGGTGGAGGAAGATGTGGTGCTTCTGCTTGTAGCCACGTTGCTCGTTCAGTTCTACGATCCACTGCATCCACTGAATGGCGCGGGCGTGGTCCTTGTTGCACAGGGGCATCCAAATATTCATGTCGTGACGGTGATTATAGGAAATGACTTCTTGAGAGCAACCCCTTTTCTGATATTTCTAGCAACTGATGTCCTCTCCGCCGCAGATACCCACTCGCGATTTCCCGTCTCCGGAGATTCTGGACGGGCTGATTGTCGAACTGATCGACGCCACGAAGGGAGACTACAAACCACTGCCAGTTGGGACGAGGATCGATGAGGGCGCGAAGTCCATTTACGCAGGGTATGAGCTGGTTTCCCAGAAGACGACCGGGGACTTCCAGTGGGTTCAACGTTTCTGGTGTAATCAAGCCAGCAATCAAAACCTGTATAATTCGAGCATTAAATTCGACGGGGACGACACCGACTTCCCCATCTTCATCCGGACGTACGTTGAGCGCAGACCGTTTACGCCAAGGGCCAAGGGTCAGCCGCTAGGGGCTGTTCTCGGGGCTGTAGTGACCAATGGAGGGTCTGGATACACCGTGGCTCCTACGGTCACGCTGACGGGCGGCACAGGCACAGGAGCGACCGCACAGGCCATTATTTACCGGGGGTCTGTGGTCTACATTCGGATTACCAATGAGGGGACTGGGTACACCACTGTCCCGACTGTGGTGTTTGGGTCTGGAACAGCAGCAGCTACCGCATACATCCAGCCAGCTTCGGCGATTCTGACCTCTGAGGAGGTTGGGAAACTACCCAGAGATGATCCACGGTTCGGCCTCTACGATCTAGTCCAGCGGGTCTACGAGACCATTCCAGGAGCCATTATTCCCGTTTCCAACAGCATCGACACCCGGAGTGCCATGGAGGTGTCGGTGACGAAGCAGAAGAAAGCCATCGCGAGCATCACCGAGGGCGTTGAAAGAGCCTTGGATAACTCAAAAGTCACGAAAACGGAAGCTGAGGGGATTCCTGGCGACTCGACCTACGCCTACGAGGTTGTCACGGTCTACAAAAAGGGACCACACTTCGACTTTTCTACCTCCAAAAAGGACAGCAAGAACCGGCAGTACGTATTTCCAGGGTATGTTCTGAGCTATGGAGAATATGGAGGAGTTACCATCACCGCGATTGACCTGTTTGGCGGAGATGTTGGAGTGAAGTCTGGCGTATCCTCTGACGTTGAGGTGATATTCAGCACCTACTTCGTCATTTCTGACACCAAACCTGTCGTGGCGTACGACCAGATCATCTACGGAACGGCCTACATCAATGGGAAGAACTACAATCGAGTACTGTTCGATGACCTGACGCGCACGTGGGGGTCGTTTGGGGTCTACACCCAACCACACACCACTCCATCAGCCACGGAATATCGGGGCAGTTCAGGTACGATTACCACAGGTGATCCTCCTCCCAGTCCGTTCGGTCCAGGCACGGGGGATGACAAATGGGTCGGGACGTACCGCAAACCGGAAGCTCCGGACATCGAGCATTATCTAGCTCCAGACTTCCTGTGGATGGTGAAGGAGTGCCAAATCTTTATGAGGGATTCTGCGTCGTGAAATACCCACCACTCACATTCAAGTGCGAAGGCGGACCGAAGGATGGTCAGGAGTTCAAACCGCTGCTGGTGATGATGAAGAACTTCGACATCGCGGAGATGCTGGAGCGCGGGACGTTCATGGTCAACACGTCCACGGAAGTTGAAGGAAAACGAGTCTTTGTGAACTGCGTCTACACTGTCAAGCTGGAGGGTGAGACCTACACCGCCAAGTTCGTCGAACCCCATGGCTAATCTAGAACAACTCCAGTCACAGGTCTCACAGCTTCAGAAGGAGCTGCAAACCGCCATGCAGGACATCAATGCGCTGCGTAGCCGGTTCGATAGCTGGGCTCCGACTGCGGGGTATGGAATCGTCATATCAGGAGCAGGGGATGCTGTTTCCATCAGCATTGGAGACCCGACCGGGACGATTACGCTGAACTGCGACGACAACACCGGAACGCTCGACCTGACTTGGTGACATGCTCGCCATTCTACTGACGCTGGCCCTTCATTGGCCGTGGTGGGTACTGCTTGGTGTTACAATTACGTTCACGCTCTGTCCATCGTGCTGCGGATGCCCTGATGTGGATGAACTGGACATCGTTATCACTGGCGAGTCCTGCATCCTGACGTGCGAACCGACGACTGAGCAGCCGGGCTTCTGGTTCACCGGGGATGTCAATATTTCTGGCGGCTACACGCTCCCAGCAGTGATTCCGAGCAACTGGGTTCTCACCATCCCAAACGGGTTCAGCTACGACCAGTACATCACGGATGATTGCTCCGATGAACCAGCTCCGGATTCGGCACTGATTACGATTCAGGTTATTTGCCATCCGGAAGGCAATGATGATGGTAAACATCTAGGGCTGTTCATCAATTTCACGCGAGGTCCGGGTGCGTTCACGGTCTACCTCTGGGCTGATCTGAACACCAATCCCGATGACTGGTTCGACTTTGACGAAGAGGTGGAGATTACCTTGCCTTGTGGGAGCTTCACTGTCCTTGTCCCGACTCCATGAAGTCGTCTGTCGAGAACGGGAGATGCCGGTTTGTGGGGCATCCGTCCATCTGTGGGAAGTGCCGGGAGAATGAGCCGTACAGGGCGTCTATTGGCGCTCCTGATGAGTGTCCTCACGTTGGGCTGGGAACGCTCATCTCATCCATTGCTACTCCGGTTGCTCGGGCGCTAGGTCTGAAGTGTGTTGACCCGGCAACCAAACGACTTCGGGAAGATTCGCCATGTGCTCGACGGAAGCGGGCGCTGGATGCACGGTTTCCTCAAGTTTGGTTAGCCTGACCTGACATCTCATAACGGATATTCCGAGCATAATTATGGAAATACTGGAGATGGTAAACTTAAGGTCGGCGCTCATGATTTCGGTGGTTTGACGTGAATTGGCGGAAAGCGATCTACTGGCACAGCGTAAACCGCCTCCACAAGCTTCCCTCGCGCTTCTGCGGTCTTCTCCTGTTTGAACTTCTGGACGGCCTCCTGTGGGCCAGTGACGCGCACTACAGCGGTTTGGTGGCCGGGCTGCATCTTGGGCTTAAGGTGCTTGCCGAGATTATTGGGCTTCATTGGTATTGAGCGTAGTCTTCGATGCTGAACGGCTCGCTGTCCGACCAAGCCGGGATGAACGCCACCTGCCTAATCTCGATGTCCGAATCATCCTCTTTTGGGAATGAGCCGGAGATGACAAACCCGTTCCTGCTTCCGTCAAATTGAATGATGATGTCCGGAATTGCCATCACCCGGAAGGTGGCGATTCGCACGTAGTCCATGCCTTCGCCACAGGTTCCGACTTTTGGGTACATCCATTGCAGGTAAACTGAGCCCTCCGATTCTATTTCTTTGGTCATTGGTGAAATATGGCTTGTAACGCCCAATCCGTCAAGCTAGATTCGCCCCATGGAGCACCCAACACCACGATTCAACAAATACCACGGCGACCACCCAATCACAGAACAGGGACTCAGGGCGCTTGTTCAAGAGATTCTGGAGGAGCTTTTCGAATCCGAATGGGAACTTCATCGGTCCAAGCAGGAGATTGCGACCCTGAGCCGATGGAAGGAACAAGCTTCGGAAATCCTGCACAAGAAACAGCCATGAACGCCAAGCCAACCAAATCACTGGTAACGCTTGCGCAGGAATGCGCGGACGACGCACTGCGGTTTAAGCGCAAGTTCCGAAGCATTACGGTAATGAAGCTGCTATTTGTCATCGCATACGCCACCGCTTCAGCCTTCTTCGAAAACATGTGGTTCATGATTGGAGTGGTATGGGGCATTATTGCCGCCAAGGAGACCCACAGACTATCCATCCAATACTGGACGGAATTCATGGACCTGCGCGATCAAGCACTGGACACCAGGGCAAAGTATAGCGAATTCCCTGACCTATGACCACCAAACCACCGATCCTGCATGAAATCTTCATCTGGTTCTGGCTGTGCCTCGCCGGATACTGGCTGCTCTACCTAGTCCTGTCGCCGGTCATCAACTGGGCCGGACATGGGCTGATCGATCTGTTCTCCAACAAGTACTGAAATGAACTCACTTCTAATCATTGTTTCCATTTCCGGATGGGTTTTGTTCTTCGCCATGGCCATCGCTGCCTGTCGGTTTCGGCAGGGGTGGAAAAACTCCATCACCCAGCAGCAGGAAGTCATCGACCGATGCGGAGCTTCCGTTCAACGCATGGGCGATCTTCTTCAGGAAAAGAGACACCGCGTATCACGGCCACGAAACTCCAACTGGATCGACAATTGAACTACTCCAACACGACACAATGCATGAGCACCAAGACTGAACCGATTAAAACGAGCTATCGCAGGCATAACTGGTTTGACGAGAAAGAGAATGTCCCGCGATTTGGAATCCAAGCAAAAGCTGTCGGATGGGAAGTTCGTTGGTTGCACTGTGCGGAAAACGGAAAGCCACTACTGTTCGATACCGAGCGGGAAAGGGATGCCAAACTCAAAAAACTTCGCAAACGCAAGCCATGAACACCAACTCCAGCGTCACGGGAAAGCTGAGGGAGCGGAACTACATCCGGAGCGTGCCGGAGAAGCCGGTGGAAGAGAAGGACTGTTTCGAGTCCATTATGAGCGCAGTACAGACTGAAATAGCGGATCGTTTCGAGTCGGCATTCAGACTGGAATACTTGGATGAGGAAGCGCGAATCCTCTACCATGTTTGCACGCAATGGCCCTTCAATGGCCGCGTAGCCACCCATCCTAGCCATCGTAGCTATCCTGCGCTGGAGAGGCTTTGCCGGGCGAATCTGGCCCGTTTTGAGTGGGATGGTATGGAACTGTTTGTACTGCTATGAACCTGACCAAACTACTCGAAGGAACTAGCTACGTTGCCATGTTCGTCCCTGGGCTGAACGTGGGCATACTCGTCGCAACTCTCGTGTTCGCGGCCTGTCAAATTATCCTTGAGCCATGAAAGAATCTGATATTTACCGACAAGCTCCTTCTGGTGCGGTTGCGGAGTGCGCTTTTGCCTGGATCACAAATACGGTTCGTGGATTCGAGGATGAACAGACCATTCTCTGCCAGTGCTACACATTGCACGGAAAGCGCATCTGGGTTCGATTGCCTGAATATCGCTGCGAAAGCGAACTGACAGAGGAACAACTCAACACCAACTTGCAAGACCTGAAACGACAGGTGAAACAGGACATCAAAGACCTCAACCAAGGACGACCATGAAATGGAGTGACCTAGAATACGTAAAACAAACCCCAATAAAACCGGGATCATTTTTCTCGATGACAGAGGAAGAGGCCCATGCAGCGATCACTATTATGACACCCGAAGAATACGGAGAACAAAATGCAAAGGATGCCGCTTTGGCTGAGGAGCGAGCAAACAAGCATTACCGAACCGAAGAAATGGCTATATTCAGGGGCGCATTCCAAGTTGGGTTCAGGGCTGGACTCGATCATGGAAGGGCAGAGATGGAAACGAAGGCTATCGAGTTTCGACTGGAAAACGCCCTGAAACTGGAGGTCGAAAATGTCAAGCTAAGGGCGGAAATCGAACGCTTGAAAAAGACATGAAACCAAAGCCTGTTGTTGGTTCTTTTTACGAGGACACTTGGGGGCAGAATGTTTACGTAATCAACCACGCCACCGCAGAATCGATGGGTAGATTCATCAAGCGAAACTTCGACTACGAATACCAAGGAGTAGAAGGCTTCGCGGGTCGGTGTCTTCGAATTCCAAGCAAGAACGGAGAACAGATCGTGATTGGACTCCACAAATGGGACCGGTCCCCATCGACCCTTGGGACTCTTTCCCACGAGTGCTTTCATGCTGTGGAGTTCATTCTTGAAGAACGGGGAATGAGACACCGACCGGCGACATCAGAAGCCTACGCATACCTGCTGGGTGCTTTGGTCAAGAATTGCATCCGAGTGCTGGACGGAAAGAAAACCATGCATCCCATCAAAACCAAGAAGCCATGAACCGGGAAGATGAGGACATGGACTACCTTAAGGATGCTTGTGCCAAGCTGGCGGAGCATTTCGATACGGTGCAGATATTCGTGACGAGAGTGTCCGATGAGCCGGAGGATGCGAGAGGGACCGTCAATGCCGATTACGGGGCGGGGAATTGGTTTGCCCGGATGGGGCAGATCAAGGACTGGGTGATTCAGGAAGATGAGATGACCAGGAGTAAAACGAGATGAAGCGCGCTAGACTGAGCTTGGATGTGTCGAGCGCCTTGAAAGAGGAGATGATGGAATTCTGTGAAGTGGAGGACATCTCCATCACGGAGGCTATCCGGAGAGGCTTTCGGGCCATGAAGTACCTTCGGGATGCGGAGAAGTGCGGAGCATCCATTCACATCAAACGACCAAACGGAACTGTGGAGCTAGTGAGATTCTTATGAATGAACTGACCCAAGAAGAGAAACGGATCAAGATTGCCGAGGCGTGTGGATGGGTTAAATCAGACCTTGGATCTGGGGTTGTTGAGCTTTGGACGGAGCCGGGAACTGACCCTAGATACTGCGCGACAGTGTCAGATTCCATGCCGGAGTACTTTTCGAGCTTGGAGGCAATGCACGATGCTGAAATGCACCTGATCGACAATGAACAGAAGCACCGATACGCTTCATTTATTGGCCGTCACGATTACTGGACGTTGATTCATGCGACTGCTGAGCAAAGAGCTGAAGCGTTCGGTCGGACAATGGGCCTGTGGAAATGAAGTGGATCATCCGGATTGAGATTGCGATGGAGATTCCCTGTCCGCACTACGGGGAGAACGCCTTCATGGCCGATCTGTCCACCAGCGAAATCATGCTGTGCGAGATGGAGGGGACCAAGAAAGAGATGTTGAATCACGTCCCGGAATTCTACTCCCACATGGGCGAAAAGAAGGTGTTCGGTGTCCACTTCTACCCTTTGCCATAAAGCACAAGCCCCGGAGCTTTTGAGGACTCCGGGGCTTGGACGACTTATGAACACCCAGGAAACACGACCTGGACACGGAGGGAGATTAACCAGAACAGAACCAAAGTCAACATGAGCATCATCACCACATTCTACCGGAACCTCGTTCAGTTCGAACGGGAGACCCACAGGGAAGCTGCGAAGGCATTCGTCTCAGCAGAGGGGAAGTTTAAGCTGGAGAAGCACCTCAGAGACCCGCACATCACCGTTGCGGCCAGGAACAAGCAGAACGCCACGATGGAGGTTCTGGGGGTCATTGTGGGTACCGATCTGGACCTTCGGGGTGAAGAGATGAGGTTCGAGTAATGCAGCCCAAGTGGAGTCGGTTGAAGTGGAAGCTGGCCAAGAAAGCACACCAGAAGTGCCGGAAGATCGACCGGAGAAGGCTGAAGGAAAAGCGGGATAGGCCGGACGGAATCATCCTTCCGGATAGAAATTGACCATACTTAAATCCACATTTTCGTTGGTCGTCAGGCTCCGTCTCTCCTCTGTAGACGGACAATCACCATACTTAAATCCACATATTCTTGACAGGATTTGGAGGCCTACTGTTTCTTCGCGTGTAGCTGAACCGAGCGGAGCGAGCATGGTTCTAATGGGATGGGTGTGGAACTGAGCAGGTACGTCCTGTCAGGTGCTGGACAGGCTACGAGCAAGAGCAGCTACGGACAGGTTTATAGCCACCATAATCGAGTCTGAAGTAGAATCTAGGTAGACAGACTCCATACGCAAAGCCTCCCGACTTCCCGGTACAGCCCCCTCAGCTACGCCCAGCCTGCTAGCCAGCGAATAAGCATTCTTTGCTACCCAGCGCTACACAGACATGGCCATTGCTGAGCCGTAGATGGCCCTAGCAGGGCTTGCTACGGCTCTTGGCTGTCCTCACCTGCCTGCTCGTCTGCTAGGTCATACACAGCCTGTTCTGTGCTGTACTGAGCCAGTCCTCCTAGTACATTCACACTGACGATGACAGCGGTTGCCTGGTTGCCCTGCTGCTTCTCAGGGCAGAGCTTGCTGAACACGTCGGCTGTCATCTTGGCTGCTGGTGCCATCTGGATGGCTTCATCAGGGTCTAGCTCTCCCAGCCGCTTGGCAGACTTGCTGCCCCACTTGGACAAGCCTAAACGCATCTCATTTTCGTGCTCCTTCAGTGTATTTGCCAGTGCATCAGCCGGTTTTATTGCATTTATTGCACGTGGCTGCACGGTTGGAGGCAGCACTTGAACAAGCGGCTTCAGCCACTCTCCACGCGCTGACCAGCTCAGTACTGTGTTGAGCGGGATGCCCGTCTGCTTTGCTGCCTCTGTGCAGCCCACAGCAAGCACTAGCATACGTACCTGCTCACGATCTACGTCGAGTGGAGCAGCCATTTTACAAAGAGGACTTGCTGAGCTTGGGCGTCTCTGCCTGAGACTTGGCCAGACGCACCGCACTACCTGATTGGAGATTGATCAACCAACCGTAGCCAGTCATTCCATGCTTGCTGAGCTTCTGTTGCCACCAGCGCTGGTACTCTGCGTCGCTGGCAAAATCAGTCACAGACGGTAGGCTACTTTCCAGTGTGTTCATGCCCTGACCCATCCCAGAAAGTGCGGAGCTTGGCAAGAAAGGACTGCACAAAGCAAGCTGGCTGGCTTATAGGAGAGGACAATGAACACTCCAAAAACTGAGCCTTGCGAATGCGGAAAAGGTCATATCGTCTACATCCGGTATGGAACTGGAAAGCCCATCAAGAGCTGCTCCGATACCATTGCGGAATACACGCGCAATTACGGCCCGATGAAAGCTCAAATCACCACCAAGGAGGACTGACTTCCATGAAAGACACCTGGACTAAACCTTATTTTGGATTGACCCACCTTGGGCAACTAGGCGACGAACGGCGCTCCTCCGTTCAGGCATACGGCCCCCATGCCGAGATGCACAAATGGTACAGAGGGTGCGCATTCTCTCAAATCGTCGTCTGGTTTGATACCGTTGAGGAAGCCAAGCGCGCAGGGGAGAACTGGACAAAAGACCCGGCCTGACTGTTTCCATTCGCGAGTGTGACAGGCTCGCGCAGGAAGCAATTACGCTTCGCAAAAACACTTATGAACACCACTAAACAAGATCACGAAAGAATCGAATACCCGGAGGCTCAATTCCTCACCTTTGAGGACACTATCTGCGTCATGATTCGCGGACAACGAATCCCTATTTGCAAGTTGCTGGACGGATCGCGAGCCTACTTGCACGATTCCGACGAGCAAGAGATGTGGAATCTGCAATCCGAGATGGTTCGTCGCGCCAGTGCCTTCCCGTCACTTCTCCGCGAACTGGCCGCACTAAAAGAGAAATAGCCACTCTCGACACCACCCAAGCCCCGCCCCTCAAAAGGCGGGGCTTTGCTATTTCAGCCAACCCTCTTCTCTGGCCCTGTTAGGGTGCCGATGTACATAATTATGACAATTTCGGCAGGTTGCCACAAACGTATCGACGGCCAGCAGATTCTTTCCCCTGCCCGCACGATGGTGAACATCCATTGCTCTACCCTCGCAATGGGCGGTACGAATCTGGCATTGCCAGTTCTCCGCAAGGAACACCTTCCGCGCCTTACTGTACGCCCGGTTCTCCTTTGCCCTGGTCTTGCTCTCCCTTTTGAGGCTGGAAGCCCGCACAGGCCGTTTCTGTGCGATTACGGTACGTACCGGGCCGTTCCATTTTACGGCAGGTTTAGCTCTGGGCTTCATCCTTCCTGTGGCTGCTGCATGGCGGCGCGGTGCATGAATACGGCATCCCTGAACGAGCCAGTGTAGTTTCGAAACCATCGGCCCATCAGGTGATGGCCCTCCTTTTGGGAATCCCACATTGAACCGAGGTAGTCGACGATGTCTGAGTCCAGCCGCGCGCTATCGGTCGGCGAGGGCGTGCTTGGTTGGGCCAGTAGCGGTGAGTGCTTCGGCTTCGCTGCCCTTAAGCTTTGCGTTCTCGGCTCGGAGTTGGGCGAGTTGCGCACGAAAGCAGATAGGGCAATTACCACCCAGTGGCACCTTGCTCCGCTCTTCATCCGTGTGGTGAACGCAAGTAATGCTCCACATCTTCTCATCCCTGAGTTGCTGGACGGTGGCGAGGGCGGCAGAGAGGTCAGCTTTAAGATGTTCGGTTTGGTTGAATTTTTTCATGAGTAATTATCTCTTTGGAGTTCGATGACAACACGAGGTCCCGGAAATTCGCTGATCATCGCCGAATCGATGTTGTGAAGGGTCGATCCCATACCTTCCGAAACGAGCTTTGTGTCCGCTGGGTCTACGCCGAG
>JAOYMO020011907.1:0-45183 GCA_025802455.2 Iodosphaeria phyllophila | reverse complement strand
CGTTTATTAGACCCCAACCGCATGACCGGCTATTAATTCCAGCATACCTCGCGCCTGAAGCGAAGGCCGCAATAGAGAATGATTTTGCTATGTCGGCGTGGATAGGTAGCCGCTGTATTGGTGCTGCTGGTATCATGTCCCTGAACGCTCATGCGGGTATCGCTTGGGCGCTTTTAGGAGCTGACGCCGGGCCACACCTGAGAGAACTGACTCGCAAGGCAAAAAGCGCTATAGACATATCCCCTTACAAAAGGATAGAAATGCGTGTAATATACGACTTCGAGGAGGGGCACCGCTGGGCGAAGCTTCTAGGCTTCGGGAAACCAGAAGCGCCTCGAATGCGCTGTAGCGGCGTGCATGGCGAAGACGAGACATTGTATGCGAGGGTTAGGTAGTTTATGGCAGCGGCACCGTTCTTATACATCGCGGCAGCAGTAGTATCAGCGGCGGGCGCAATCAGCGCTGGTAACGCTCAATCTGCTGCGGCGAAGCATCAGGCCGAGGTTGACCAGCGCAATGAAACACTCGCCAACCAAGATGCTATCCAAGCGCAGCGTACCTCCGAGATCGCACAGCAGGACCAAGGACGCGACAATCGCCGTCAGCTCGCAGACCTTCGCGCCAATCTGGGCTCGACCGGGTTGGAGTATTCGGGTTCGCCAATCGACGTACTCACGGATACATCAATTGAAATGGCGCTCGACCAGCGCCGCACGGGTTACGAGGGCACAGTCCGCGCACGTGACGGTAGCATCGAGGCAGCAAACTACGCTGACTCAGCAGCAGCCGCACGCCTTGAAGGCAAAGCTGCTCGTACAGGTAGTTACTTCTCGGCAGGAGCTTCGCTGCTTGGCGGGGCTTCTAAAGCATACGGCGCATCATCGGCATCTAAATAGGAATCACCATGGCCTTCATCCCATATCAATCAACTGTCGATGCCCGCACAGGAAGAAGCGGCGGGGCTCGTTTACGCAATGCCTATGACGCGAATGCACTTGGTGCTGCGGCAGGCCAAGCTCTCGAACGTGTAGGTGCATCCATTGATGACGCAGGGGACGCACAGCGCCGCGTAGATGACAACAAGAACAAAGAGCAACAAGTATACGCAGAGTCGATGTTCGACCCCTCGAAAGAGATTGACGCAGTTAAGCAAAGCACTGATGCGGACGCTACGGGGTATACCGACGAAGTACGCAAGACATACTTGAACAAGGTAAGCGACTACACTAACGGTATCGAGAATGACGAGGTGCGCACGAAGGTCAAGGAAGCTCTCATAGCTAAGTTGCCCGGGGTAACATCAGATGCCAACTCCTACGAGCTGAAGGTACGCGAAGACACGACGAAGCAGCGCACGAACGCTACGCTCGACTCTAGCCGCAATAAGGTTCTCACAGACCCTAGCGCGTATGACGATGCCTTAACGCTGGGCAAGGAATCTATCGACGTATACGGAGCCAAGCTGCCGGTGCCGAAGCGCGAAGAGATGAAGAACCAGTTTGGATACGACCTTGCGAAGAACCGCTTTCAAGGCATGATCGAAAAGGCCAAGTCGCCTGCGGAACTCGACGGCATCACCGCGCAGATGAGCAGCGACGAGTGGCAGCCTAAAGTGATGGGCAAGGACTACGAGGACCTCAACAACAAAATCATCTCAACCAAGAAAGCGATGCAGTCGCAACTCAGCTCTGAGGTGACTTCGACGCTGACGAATCTGGAAGAGCGTTCGGTAGACCCGACAGTGACGATTCCAAAAGAAGACTTAGTTGCAGCGCAATCAGCAGTTGGCCAAAGCGGCAACGTGAACGCGCAGACCCGCATGGCCCGTATCGTGCGCAACACTCAGCTCGTCTCCAACGACCGCAAGCTTACGCCAGCGCAATTGCAATCAAATATCGACGCACGCAAAGCACAGAACAAAGATACGGGCGGTAGCGCTGTTCTTCCTCCCGAGCTAGGCACGGCGGTGAATAACGCAGCGGAACACTACGGTATCAGCGCGAGCTATCTTGAGTCCACCATCAACCGTGAGTACGGCACCGTGCTGAAAAGTCAGCCGGGCAAATACGATGCAGGTCCGGGCGGCGACTCAACGGCATCAGGCCCCTTACAGTTCACCAAGGATACGTTCTTGAATCTCGTGAAGGACCCGGTTGTCGCAGTGGCTCTTGGCATCAAGGCCAGCGCGCCTGAAGCTGAAGTACTTGCTATGCGCAATGACCCGGCGAAAGCTGTGGAGGCCGGAGCGATCTTGGCGAAGCAGAACAAGGCGGCGCTGGAGAGTTCACTGGGTCGCCCGGTAAATGACACCGAGCTGTATATGGCTCACTTCCTCGGCGCTCCACAAGCGACAGCGTTCCTCAAGATGCAAGCAGCGAATCAAGACGCGACGGCAGCGACGGCGTTCCCGAAAGAAGCGGATGCGAACCCGGGTGTGTTCTTCGCGGACCCTAAGACAAAACAAAAGCCGTTCACTGTTGCGCAGGTGTATAACAACATCGGCAAGACTTTTACCTCGACGGCTTCGCGGGTACAGTACGATGACATCCAAGTAGAACAGAAGCTACTAGACAACATGCAGACTGCGCTGAAAGGCCCAGACGGTTTGAAGTACGCTGCATCTGTTGGCACGATAACCTTAACACCTCTCGACCAAGACGGAGCATTCCCTGCTCGCGGTAAAGCGTGGAACATGGCGAACACCTACTACGGCAGAGAGTTCAAGCCCCTCACGACCGACGAGGAAGCATACGTCACGAAGCAAGTACAAGACGGTAGCGCGAAGGACGTAACCAACATGATGGCGGGCATTCAGTCCATGGGTCCCGAAGCCGCCCGCGCAACCTTTGCCCAGCTCAACGTAAAGAACCCAGCGTTCGCCCATGCTGGCCAATTAGCATTGAACGGCGACCCGGCAACGGCGGCTGATGTAATTCGCGGGTACAAGCGCCTGAAGGAAAACCCAGCCGTGCTAACCACCATGGGCGTGAAGCCCGAGAACTTTGCTACAGACTTCGCCAGCGCGGTGGGTCCTTCGCTCTCGCGCATTCCGCCTGACGAGCGCCAAGCAGCGCAGGAAGCTGCGACAGCCTTGCTGGTAGAAACCAAGCAGGGAGCTTCGTACAGCTCCGATGACTATAAGAAGGCTGTAGCCAAAGTGCTGGGCAATCGCATTGATGAAGTGAACGGCGAAAAGACGTTCCTGCCTTCCGGGGTAAAAGGAGCTGATGTCGAGAAGGCCATTGGCTTGATGACGATGCGTGACTACATCGCCATGTCACCTACGGGCTCGATGCCTCTGCACGCCAACGGTGAGCCCATCAATCCTGAAGACGGCGACGAGCTGAAGCTGCGTGCGGTCGGAGACGATAAGTACGCGCTCGCTGATAGCGATGGTTCTTTCCTGTGGAACGGGCGCGTTACGGACGGACAGCCAGATAAGTATATCATGGAGCTGAAGCCAGATCGCATTCGTTCTATTCTGCAACGCAAAGTATTGGCGGCTAACTAATGTTTTCGTTCAACCCAGATTTTGCAAGCACGCCTAGCGATACCGTATCCCCGGGACCTCGCGTTGGGTTTCTGCAATCCATGGCCGTCGCGCATGATGCAGCCGTAAGTGGCACCGAGGGCTTCATCAACAATCAGGCGTATGACCAATACGTGACACAGCGCAGTCAGCTCATGGAGCGTGGCGAAGCTATGCCGAACGTGATGCGCATGAACGGCGACCCCGCTAACCCGGAGGACATTGCCGCGTACTACGAGAACGGTGACGAGACAATCAACTCGCAGCAGCTACGCGACTACGATTCAAAGATTGAAGCTACTCGTGCTAAGTATCCCGACATGCAATTGAAGACGAGTAAGCAGATATGGGACGATACCAAAGCGGAGTACAAACGCCGCAATGACTTAGAGAACGAACGTCGCGGTACAACGATGGGCGCAGTTGGCGGCTTTATCGGTGGTGTGGCTGGGGGTATTAACCCTAAGTACAATCCGCTGAACTTCCTCACAGCGCCTATCGGCGGCGAAGCTCTCGGAGCCACCAAGGTGGTGGGCAAGGTTGTCGGTGAAGGCGTGGTGCAAGGTGCAGTAGAGTCGGTGAACGAAGCGACCGGGCAGCGCTCTGCACGCAAACTGCTTGGGGGTGACGCGAGCCTTGAGAGCAGCTTGGAAAACGTAGGCGGTGCCTTTGTGGGAGGCGTTGTGCTGAAGGGTGCCCACGAGGCCATTGGTGGTGTCGTGCATAACGGTCGGCGCTGGTTCGGGGATTCGCCAAACGACCCCGCGCCTCCAGTACCTGAAGCGTTCAGCAAGCCTCCCGAACCCGACGCGCCCCTTACGCCTGAGCAGCAATACGCCATCCAGCGTGCAATGCCGGAACACATCGACCCGGAGCTGGCCTCAACGCGCATGGGCGTCTCGCGCATACTGGATGATGCGTCTCACATAAGAGACAGACTCGAAGCGTGGGACGGGGAATCACCAATCGACATCAAGCCGCGCACCGACACCGCGATTCCCGGGGAGCTGCCAGAGGGCGTTAAGTTCTCCGACGATCTCACCACGCGCACGGCGCTCGACAACTTAACGCTCGATGAGAAAGCGCGTCAGCTCGACCCAGATACTTTCCGCGTCTATGATGGCTTGGCGCAGAAACGTGCGGACCTGCGTGCGGAGCTGGCGACCGCGAAGCCTGACACAACGAACGACTTTGCGAACAGAATCACCGAAGCGAACAACAAGGTGTCGGACCTCACTGCGCAAATAGGTCAGCGCAAACTCTCGCCGCAGAAACGCACAGCGCTCACGAAGCAGCGCGATACCGCAATGGCGGACCGAGATAACCTGATGGCCATTGATCGTGCGACGGATACCCCACGCCACAGTGATCTGCGCGACCAGTTGCAGAAAGCGGATTATAAAATGCGCGATATGGCACCAATTGTGGGTCGTGCCTACGAGCGTGCACGTGGTGAGTTCGGGCGTAACCCGGAGCTGCGCGAAGCTGTAAGCTCGATGGTGAACGAGCGCCGCCCGGGCATCAAGCCGCACGAGGCTGAAGCTATCGTGAACAAAGCGCAAGAGTCGTACCCGGAGACGTCGAGCCAAGGGCCAACCGTATCGCGCATCAAGCCGGAGAATCTAAAGCCCAACGAGTCCGTCATCCACGCGGCCCAAAAGGTCATCAAGGAAGACGTGAAGGTGAAGGATGAAGCGCTCGAAAAGTTTAAGGACTCGCTGCCAAACGTGCTTAAAGAGAAGAACGGCAATATAACAATTGGCAAGCATGAGTTTCACCTTGATGATACAATCCATGTGCCGAACATCGACGGTGAGGGCACCCGGGAAATTTCTGTACGCCAGCTCCTAGACGAATTAAACGAATCTGAGTTCGACCTGAAAGCGATGAAGACATGCTCGATATAAATTCATTCTCTGAGTGTATCCGCACCAACCTGAAGAAACGCAAGTTCGGGAAGGAACGGGCCAACGCGATCATAAAGGACTTCGAGGACCGCACGGAGTTCTACCGTAACGCGGGCAAAGCGCAGGACGACGCCGCAGTGCTGGCGATGCGCGATACGTTCGACCGTATGACGTTCGAGCAGCAAGAAAAGGTGAAGCGCACGGCGAAGACACTCAGCGTTCTGTCCGAGGCGGCTGACCGCATTCAGCAAGGCTTCGATGCTGACAGCAAGTTGTTCGTGGCCACAAAGGACGGAGCCCGGGGTTCTCGCGGCAAGGCCATCGGTCACGCGGTTAAAGCAATCGTTGCGCCGGACAAACGCTTCAAGGGGCATAACTACTACGACTTGACAGACGTGCTAAAGAAAGAAGCTTTTGCCATGATGGGCGACGAGCTGGATAAGATTAGCGTAGGAGCTTTCGGCGTACAGAAGGGTAAGGCTCACCTGCCTAACATCATACGTGAGATATTCGGAGTACGTACCAACGACGCTTCAGCCTCAGAGCTTGCACGGTCGTGGGCGCGGGTTGCGGACTACATGGTCGATAACTTCAACGCGGCGGGCGGCTCTATGCGTAAGCTAGAACGCTACATACCGCAGGCGAAGAATGCAGCGAAGCTCGTGCGTGAAGGCGAAGCGAAGTTTGTCAGCGATCACTTACGCCTGCTCGATTGGAATAAAACTCGCTGGCCGGACGGTAGCGAGATTAAACCGGCTGAACGTGCGGACATGCTCAAGCATGTATTCAACACGCAGGCGACTGATGGTATCAACAAGATAGACCCGAAAGCCATGCGCGGCAGAGGCCGCAGCGTGGGCAACGCGCTCGAAGAACACCGCTTCCTTCACTACGCAGACGCTGACAGTTGGCTCGAAGCACAGGAGCGCTACGGCGACGGTAACGTGTTTGATGTGATGATGCGTCACATAGGCGATCTCGCGCACCGCACCGCATTGGTCGAAACACTCGGGCCGAATCCTGAGCTGACGATGAAAAGCATTCAGGCTCAAGCACGCAAGATGGCAGTCGATAAGGGCTTGTCGCAGGGCGAGATAGCAAAGATGAATGGTGTCTTCCAGAACACAGTGGACCCACTCGTCACTATGGCCACGCGCACGAACCCCATGAACCCGGAGTCGTTCGGCGCTGCGGTCGTGAACACCTTATCGAACTTGTCTACCGCTGCACTGCTCGGGGGCGTGTCGCTGGCCTCCACGACAGGTGACTTGGCAACCACGGCGGTTATCCGCAAGCTGAACAAATTGCCTATGATGGGCGGCATGAACTTCTATCTCGATGCGCTCGGTAAGGATGCGAAGCTCGCACGTCGAATTGCGAACAGCTCCGGGTGGGCGTTCGAGGCATCCACAAATCACATGTATTCCGTCGAGCGCTTTAACGGCAGTGCGCAAGTAGGTCCTGCAATATCTCGCCGCATATCGGACGTAGTGCTACGCGCCTCGGGTATGGTTGCTACTACGTCTGCTGCACGCTTCCGGGCGGTGGCAGAGTTCTCAGCATACATGGCGTCCACAGCGAAGAGCGCCTTCGAGGACCTTCCGTACAAAGACGTGCTATCGCGCTACGGCGTCACCGCCGCAGAGTGGGATTCGTTCAGACAGATCGCGCCATACGAACCGAAGAAAGGCGTTCAGCTCCTGCGCCCTATCGACATCTTGAAGTCGGATGTGGCGAATAAAACAGAGCTGTTCCGCAAGCTGCAATCTATGGTGCTGAGTGAAGGCAAAGGCATGGTGCCCGACGCGACCGCAGAGGCCGCGATCACGTTGAAGGGCACAACACGCCCGGATACTTTGCGCGGTGCGCTGCTGCACAGCTTCTCGATGTATAAGAACTTTCCGTTCACGTTCCTTCAGATGTACGGCCAGTATGCTATGACCACGAAAAGCGCTGCCGGTCGCATGGGCTTTGTCACAGGGCTCGCTGCGGCCACCACTATCGGCGGAGCGCTGGCCGTTCAGTTGAATGAGCTGAAGTCCGGGCGTGACCCTATGAACATGACGAACGGCAAGTTCTGGCTGAAGTCATTTCTCAAAGGTGGTGGTGCTGGTATCTGGGGTGACTTCCTGTACGGAGCAGCGAATAGCTTTGGCGGCGGTCCGAGCGATACGGCAGCGGGTCCACTAGTAGGAATAGCAGGTGACTTCGCAGGCGTGGTACTTAAAGAAGCGGCAGACATCTACGACGCGGATAGTCTGCAAGATTACCATAGCAAGTTTCCTCAGAGAATGGTAGATTTCGCACACCGATACACGCCGGGCTCGAACCTCTGGTACACCCAGTCCATCATGAACAAAGCGTTCTGGGAACATATGGAGAACGCAGCGGACCCTCAAGCCAGCGAGAAACGGCAACGTAAAATGGATAAGCAGAAACAACAGTACGGTAACGAGTACTACTGGAAACTAGGAGAGCCTACACCTGATAGGGCTCCAGACTTCAGTAAAACACTGAGGAGAGAACAATGACCGTCCCAACACGTAAGGTAGCCCAGACCTTTGTTAACGTACAGACAGGCGTTGACGTTAACTGTGATTGGCCGCTGAAGAGCGAAGACGAAGTGGTAGTTATCTACGGTAAGGCCAGTATTAAAGCTGTTAAGAACGTGGACTATGTTGTCGTTCTGCTCGGCCCGGATTACTTGACGTTTCGCATCACGCCGATTCTTTCGCTCATCACCAAGATCAATGCGCTCATTGCTATCGACGGTACTGAGACGAACTACATCACCGTGCGCCGCAAAACCGATTCGCTATCGAGCGTCTCGAAGGACAACGTGCACGACACCACGTATCTGCAAACAGAGATCGAGCGCCTGTGGCTGAACATCCAAGAACTCGATGAGCAGATTAGCGGCGCAGCTACACTCGAAGCGCGTTACATCGGCAACATTGACGGTCCTGTCAGCATCGGCCTCCCGGTTCCGGGAACTATCCTCGTCGCCAATGACGCGGGCACAGGCTACGAAGCGGGCCCTCTTATCGCTAGTGTGGAAGCAATCGTAGCGAACGCTGACGCCGTTGCAGCATCCGCAGCTATAGCAGTGGCCGCAGCGGCTACCGCAGCTTCATACGCCGCGAGCCTGATTGGTACATCGACATCGAACCTCGCTATCGCAACGGGTGCAAAGGTGTTTGTGACACAAGCGAACAAGCAATGGATTGCCGGTATGCGCGTCCGGGCGGCAAGCGCTGACGGCACGAAGGTGATGGAAGGCCTCGTCGCTTCATATGTCGGAACGACCTTAACGCTCACCGTAGACGTGATACTGGGGGCCGGTAACTTTGCCGTATGGAATCTTAGCATCAGCGGCTCCCAAGGCTCGCAGGGTATTCAAGGTGTGGCGGGTCCAGCAGGTCCGGGTTCGGGGGATATGCTCGCAGCACAGAACTTAAACGATCTCGCCAACAAGGCCACGTCACGCACAAACCTCGGCGTACAGATAGGTCTCAACGTGCAAGCATGGAGCGCGAAGCTCGATACCCTCGCGGCGCTGGCATCTATCGCAAACCTCACTGCTGAAGCCGGGCTCGTTGGCGCAGCGGATAACATATCGTATTACACGGGTGTAGGCGCAAAAGCTCTGACGGCATTGACTGCTTATGGCCGTTCGCTTATGGGCGCAGCAGATGCAGCAGCAGCTCGTACACTTCTCGGTGTAGTGCCTGATGTCTACGCTTACGGTAATGGCAACACGGGCGCGAGTGTTGTAGCGAACGGCTTAACCTTTGGTAAGATAGCAGTGGGGCGCTACCGCTTTACCTTCAGTGTGGCCAAGTTGAACACTAACTACATCCCCACCTACAGCACCGAGACCTCGCAGGAAATTTACGGTAAAACTGTTACTAAGACTGTAAACTACTTTGAGGTTAACACCACCGCGCTCAACGTAACGGTGAACCACATCAACCAGCTTGGTGATACTGACTTCATAGCTGCCCGCGTTACGGGCTAGACAACCACATAGGTTCTTGATACAAATGGGTGTAGGCTAACCCATACGTAGAGAGGTCTGACATGACTGGTTTACAGACCTCCGCTATGAGCGGGCTCAATGACCTGTTCGGACTACACGAGCCAATCGTAACATATTTGCTTTTAATGAATCTTGTGTTAATAGGGTTCATTGTAGCCTTGCTACGTGATGCTAAGTCTGAGAGGAAGTTGAACCGAGATGCGTTCATCGACAGCACGAAAGTGTTGACACGTTTAGAGGAGCTACATCGTCATGACCATGTTGGCTAAGAAGAACTTGATACATCGCATTCTCGATGTAATTTATCCTGAGAATTGCCGTGCGCAAATGATGGCGGCGAAGGATGAAAACCATCGCGCTGTACAAAGCTTACAATGTGTGCTTTCATTCGCTGGCAATCACAGGGAGCATGCACATGCAGCTAAGCGAACACTTCACGCTCGGAGAAATGACTCACAGCGCTGACCATCCAGACGTCGCCAACGTACCCAACCAAGATCAGATACTCGCCATGGAAGCTCTCTGCGAAAACGTAGGAGAGAAAATCCGCGCAGCTCTCGGCCCGGTGATCGTCACCTCAGGCTTCCGCAGCCCCGAGCTGAACAAGCTGGTAGGTAGCAAGGCTAAATATTCACAGCACATGGACGGCGAGGCCATGGACATACACGTCCCCGGGGTACGCAACGATGACTTGTGGCACTTCATCACCGGCACCGAGGACCTTGAGTTCGACCAGTGCATAGCGGAGAACCTGTCCGAGACGAACGGGAAGCAGGGTTGGGTGCACGTATCCTTCAGCCGGTATAAGAACCGCAGAGAAGCGATTAGCTTCATAGGTAAGGGTAAGTACGTACCGGGCCTGAAGTACGCCTCATAGGGCTTGCAATCGGTATTGGCGGTGTTACACTACCCTCATCAAACCAAGGGAGAGTGTTATGTCTAAAATTCTTAACTTCATCGTTACCCGCCTTTCCGAGCGCAGCACGTGGCTTGGCCTCACCGGCTTGCTCACTGTCGTTGGCGTAAGCCTCGCACCTGAGCAGCTCGATGCCATCATCACTGTGGGTATCGGTATCGCTTCAGCTATCGGCGTGTTTACGGCTGACAAGGCTACCAGCACCACGACTACGACCAACACCACTGTTGTGGTTCCTCCCGCCGAGATCGTGAAGGACCAGTCGGGTGTCGTAGGTATCATCGCCGCGCTCATCATCGCGCTGGTTGCGGGCTCGGCCATCACGGTTACGGAGCCGGGTGTGTATAAGTTCACCAAGAACGAGATACTGCACCAAGGCGACCCGAACTACGAGGTCCCTGCCAACCCACATCCTTCTAAGAACCGCTAGGACGAGGGCCCCGAAAGGGGCCTTCTTTCTGCATGAACTGGACCCTCATCAAATACCTCGGGATTGTCGGCGCAGTGATGGCGTTCTGTATCACTATCCACAATTGGCGCGTCGATAATCTTTCTGCGGCTTGGGCCGTGAAGAGAGAACAAGCGGTGGCCACTGCCCGGACTGAAGAGCAAACCAAGTGCGGCGATGCTGCACGCAACACGAAGGATGTCAGCCATGCGTTACAAGCTCGCCTTAACGATATTAATGCTCGCTATGTCAGCTTGCTCAAACAAGCCGCCTGTTCAGACTATCAACCTGCCAACCTTGGCGGAGGGAATGATGGAGCCCCCAGTGCAAACCAACTTGCTGGGCTCTCCCTCGACGAGCGCCGACTCAACGATAAACAAGCCGCTCAACTGGTAAGCTGCCAGAGTACGATAACATTCATCTATACAGATAACGGGCGCGCAGATTTGCTGCCCTAAAATCCTGGACTAAACCATCCTGAATATGAGCTTCTCATCCTTCTCGCGCACAGCCTGAATGCGGTTGTCGCCGTGCTGCTTCGGTAGCGTGAATATCGCTTCGAGATATTGCGATAGATCGCGCTGGGATTTATTGCGCAGCACTGGAATCTCCGACCGCACAGATGCGTAGACTACTCCGGCGTTCAGCTCCGCCCCGCCCTTCTCGCGCATGATGCCGCCGATAAGCCGTGTAAGCGCCGCCTCGATATGCTCTTTGGATTTGACTAGGGTACGGTGGCGCAGCACACCCACCACGTCTCCTGAAGGGATCTTGTAGGCTTCGCGTTTAAACCACGTGGCCTTATCACTGGCCAGCGTCAAGTTCATCTTGGCGTCATCGAAGCGCACCCACTTGCCGTGTTCGTCGGGAGGTATGCCATAATCCATCTCGTCCTGCTCTGATGCGTTGAGCAAGGTAAAGGCGATACGAGCTGCGTTCACGATAGCGGATGCGCCGCGCCCTATGTCCATGTTGCCTACGCGATTCTCTTGCCGGTCACTGCCCTTCGACGTGTGGTGCATGGCGAGCATTCCAATGTCTGCCTTGTGCGCGATGTCTGCCATCACCTCCACCACCATATCCATCTCTACGTTGTCGCCCTCGTTACATTGGTGCAGCTTCACGAGCGGGTCTACCATGATACACCCGACCCGTGGGTCTGCGGCGAGGTCTGTGAGCTGGTCCACAATAATTTGATTCACCATCGGTCTGCCGTTGTCGCCTTTCACCACGACTTGCACCTTGAAGTCACGGTTAGATATGAGCATCAGCCCCTCGCTGACCTCGTGAAAGTTCAGCCCGTAGGATTCGCACACGGCCCAGAGACGGCGTGACATTTCTTCCCGGTCGTCCTCCCCGTTGTAGATGATCGTGCGACAGCGTTGCTTCATCTCGAAGCCTGCAAACTCTTTGCCTACCGCCATGTGTGCAGCGATGGCCAAAGCGAGTGTAGATTTTCCGGCCGACCCGGGCGCGAATAGCATGGTGACGGTGCGGCGCATAAGCAGCCGGTCGATAATCCAACGGCGCGGTGTGATGTCCTTCGCCATGATGACGTTACCCCACGAGGCCACCTGCGCGAACACGCTTGGCACCGGCACGACAACGGTATCCTTGAACACCACTTCAGCTAGGAGCTGACCGAGCCCGGCAGTGCCGTAGTTCTTTCCGTTCAACACCTTTGCCCATAGGTCGTCCGGGTGCCACGGCGGTTCGCAACGTGGGTTCCAGTGTTCCATTAGCAAGTGGTACGCCATCGTCTCACTGAGCCCGCGCTCCCGAACTAGATACGCTGCTGTCTTGAAGGTGGTGTCGTCTCCGCGCTGTCCCTCGATGGCGACCGGGCAGCTCTCTAAGAAACGGATAGCTCCCTCGATGGCGGCGGGTGTGTCTTGTGTTATTTCGCGGTCCTCGACCGGGCGCACGTAGGGGCGCTGCAAGCGCGACTCGATTGACTCGGGCAACCAGCCCATCGGCACGTCATTGACGACCTCGTAAGGTACGCCATCAATCGTTGAGCCCGGCGCTACCACATAGCCGCGATTAGAGCGAACGTCTACGCCCCCGCTTAGTGGTGCGTTCGTACTATCAAAGCCCTCGAAGTAGCAGTGGTATCCTCCCGTAGTGGTGCGGACAATCAGTGTGTCCCACGTACCACCCATCTCAACGTACTCATCGTATCCGCGCTTACCCTTCTTAACGTCGATGTCAATAACCACCATGCCTGTGCAAGCACAGCCAATGTTGTAGTTATACGACTGTCCTGTCACCGAGTCACACCACATACGGCGGATGGCCTCGGGGTCCGTAGTGGCCAAGGTATTCCAGTCAATGTCCTTGAGCGCAGGCTCCCGCGTGTTCTCCCTCAAGGGGAAGACAGCGAAGCCGCGCTGGGCCCAAGCGAGCGCAGCGTCTAGGGTACTCATGCTTCTACCTTACACGGGGTGGTGTTGACAGGCGGTATGTGCGTTTAATCTCCCCGGGCTCGATGTGTATGACCATTGATGCTTCATTGATCTTGGCGAATATCGCACCAAGTTTCATCTGGCACTCGCGTGCCGTCAGCTCGCCTGCGTCTCCGTAGATGCGGGTGTAGAGCGTGACAATATCAATGTCCGCATTGCGCTTATCGAACGCCTTGATGACTTGTGTTTGAAACTCCGTGAACACTTCACGTTTCTTCGGTCTGCCAGATTCTTTTTTCATTTTACGTACCTCGTATCCTCCCATGCTTTTGCCGCCAACGGCAGACCCTCTGCCCAGTGCGGTAGTATAGACATTAATTTCTCAAAGTCTTTGTCGTTAAGGTCTAGTCTGCTTGCCGGGACTTGTGTTAACAACTCATCATGAACCGTGAGTATGATTGGATAGCCCCTGTCCTCGGCAGCGAACATGCGATCTACCATCACATCACGCGCCAAGCCCTGAACAATGTTCTCGCACTGTAAGCCGCCGTACATATAGAGCTTACGCCAGCGTCCCTCTTTGTATCCGTAGAACGAAACGACCTTACGTTTGCGTTCCTGTACGTTGCCCTCTTTGTCTATGTACTCTTGAATCTGCGTCTCGACTTGCGGCGCTGAGTAGCATATCATACGGCCTGAAGGTAGCAGGCACCACAAGCAACGACCGTCGCTGAAGTACGTTACCTTCGTTACCCGTATAAGAGTGTTAGGGTGTTCGACTGCTTCGATGGCTGCGTCCTGTAAATCCCACCACGACTGTACGATGTTAGGGTTCTTCTCACGCCAGCCAGTTACCACTAGCTTGATAGCAGTCCATTCCTTTTCCTGTAAGCCTTCTTTATCCTTGGCCTTCTCGTACTTCATAGCCATAGCATCCCACACTTGTGGTGGCGTCTGCCCTATGATGACGGACGACAGCGCGTAAGGGTCCACACCATACGTGTCGCCCATGGTGATGAATGCGCCGACGCCACCTTGATACCCGCAGGCCAGCTCTGGAGTCTTGCCTACTGCTTGGCGCTCGTCGTCGGTGATCTCTTCAATGCGCTTGCCGGTGATACCTGCTGCTGTCACGAGGTACAAGTCGGGACCAATGCCCATGTCGTACTCAAGGAACGCATCGAGCTTCCACTGCTCCCCGGCGTTCCACGCATTGCCGCGACCCTCGATGTTCGAGAAGTCACCGCCCACAAACTTGTCACCGTCCTTCGCGCATATCATCGAGCGCAGTGCCCGTGACATAAGACGAAGTGGAGCCTGCTTGCCGGACTCACCGTACACCAAGGCGAGCGTGTCATATATCTCGCTGGCATCCATGTCGCTGTGCAACATATCGGTGAGACCACGGATGATGTGCCCCTCCTCTTTGTAGTTCAAGCGAGGTAGGTTCTGCGGCTGAATGAGACGACCCGCCCAACGCCCGGGGCCTGCACCCCAGTAGTTCAGCAGCCCACGGATGTAGCCGTCAGCGCATACGCATTTGTCCATGGCCTTGTACTTAGCAGTACTTGTCTTCTTAGCGTCACCTCGTAACTCGATGGCCGTCTTCACTATGGGGTCCTCGCGTAAATCCGCGATGAACATTATCTCGGCCTGCTCGCTCTTCTTAACCGTGGTGCACTCGATGCCCCGGCTTTTAATCCAGTCGATAATCTTACCATCGTTCGTGCACTTAGGGACGAAGCGATTGGTGAGGCGGCGCATCTCTTTGTCCGCATGTTTCTTTGCCAGCTCCACGATCTCGGCGCACTTGCGCACGGCGACCATATCGACAGGGATGCCCCGGTCGTTGATGAGCTGGTCGAGATGCCAGACCTTCAGCTCGTAGTCCGTCAGTGGAGGAAGCCGCTCATCAGCAGCGCACTCGCTGAGTACATCGGTCGCACAGTACTGAGACAGGCGCTCTAGTTTCTCGGGGTCATCCCACCACTGGATAGAACCATCTGGCATGAACTTGCGGGGGCGACACATCTGCATCATCAGGTTGTGACCCTCGTTATCTTTCTGCACCTCGGTGCCTAGCACCATGCACAGTTCACCCAGACCTTGAGGGTGCGACACTGCAGCAGCTCGCGCCATTGTGCAGTCCATCTGTTCGATAGTGAGCCGTGGCCAATGCGGGTATCTCTTCAGCAGCACCATGTTCCACACTGTGCGCTCGAAGCCTGAATTGTGTGCGGCTATCTTACCGCTGCGGGCGACGTGATCGAGCAGCGCATGAGGGTCAGGAAACCCATGCCTCCACTCAATCACGTCGCCGTCATTGATACGATACCGAAGCACCCACACATCGGTCGTCGGGTCCTCGCAATAGCGATGGACTCCCGAGGTCGTCAGGTTAGTGGCGCTCCTCGTCTCGAAGTCGATGTGTGCTGTGTCGGTATCGTTCATGCTCGCTCCCTACGAGTACATTGATGGGTCTTCATCAGGGTCATCGTTCACAGGGACAGGCGGCACGTGTGCTGTCGGAGCCCCCGGGACGTGACCTTGGCCCGGTACATAGTGAGACTGCGGAACGGCAGGTGCACCCGGAGCTGGCGGTTGGGCCATCGGTGCGCCCGACATATTCGGACGAACGATAGGTGCAGTGACGTTGACACCGGCAGACGCGAACGTCTTGCGTGGGTCCGGCGCAGCGTTGCCGAACTTGGTGTCATCCGCGATGAGCATGACCATCTGCAATCCGAAGGCGATACCTTTCTTCGGACGCACAGGGTTCTTACCGTAGGCGTAGGTGTTCACGATACAGATAGCCCACGAGCCAGCATACGCTTTGTTAGCGATGTCAACGATAGGGTTGTAGCGTGGGTCTACGACAGGCGGCTTGAACTGAGAAGTAAAGGTCATGAACTGACAGCCGGGTGTGTACCCGCCATTCTTAACCTTCTCTGCTTGGTCGCGCCATGGTGAATGCAACCCGTAGTACTGGCCGCTGGCAGCGTCTAGGTACTCAGGGAACTGAGCAGCGCACTGCTTGTAGTACTCTTCGTACAGCGGAGTGAAGTCTGTGTTAGGCGGGAACAATGCCTGCAACGAATACTTCGGGTTAGGAATGTCCTTGGTAGGCTCGGGTAGCTTATCAAGGTTAGGGTACGAGATACGTACAGGACCAGTGACGAAGTTGTCAGTAGGTAAACCAGTCTTCTCATCAATGATTCGCTTGATGGGATTCCCAGCTTGCATCTGGCGAATCCAGTCATCGCCCACGACGCTATCGCGTATGATAGTTGAAACCATGGTAGTCTCCTTATGTGTTGGTAGGTGAAGGTGGAGGTATGATGTTGACGCCAGCAAAGGCACTCGCTACCCGGTCAACAGCGGGGCGCGGGTCATCGTCAGTAGCAACGGTTAGTTTGCCTGATGATTTCTTTGTCGTGAAGTACGCGAACATCTGCCGGGCATCCTCTGCCGCCTGCTTCTTATGCTTACGCCCCACGCGGGATTTGAATGCTTCAACCACCATCTTTTCAACTGTCGTGATGGCCATGAAGTTTGTTTCGTATAGCTCGTGCGCTGGTATGTCGATGAGTGCTGCCAGCTTCTGCGCTCTGATGTGATCTTCCTCGTGCCACTCGCGCTGTGCTTTAGCCGTGACAAGCTTGTGCCCGGGGACGTGGTTGCCCGCGAACAGCAGAGCTTCGATGCGCTTCTCTACCGCGTCGAACATCGCCATCACTGTAGGCTTCATTGTCTTCAAGTACGCAAGGCGCTGCGGGTCCAGCGATGCAACGTCAGGCAGCTTGCCGACGCCGCGCATATCGTGAGCTGAAGGTACGAGAGCGTTAGCCGCAGCAGCTTCGAGCGCGGGGCACACGTCACGTGCATCACACATCCGGCACTGCTTCTCTACGTTCACCACGAGAGGAGCCTTCGGGTCCTGACACTTTACGATGCCAGCGTCCAGCTCCATCAGGTAATCAACCAATGCGGTGACTGGCATGTCGTACTGTCGGGTCTCACCATCTTTGTGGAACGCCCGGGGCTGGATAATAACCAGCGTCACTGTGTCGATTTGATCGCGGATGCTGGCGATGGGTGAGTTATCACCATACACAAAGCCCGCTGCGTACTGCGTGGCTTGAGTGTTACCCTCAACGGCCTTCACAATGCCGACGCCATGCTTGTAGTCTATCACCCACAGGTGACGTGCTTTCGCTGACACGATGGCCACGTCGCAATACCCAGCGGCCTCGCCGGGCGCAGATTCAACGGGCGGGTCCACCCGGGTCTCTACGTACATCAGCTCGTCGCCATACTGGAGGAAGAGCTGGTCCATCAGCAAGCCTACGTAGTCAATGGCGGATTGCACCGAGGCTTTGAACTCGCGTATCTTTGTCGCGTCGTTGTTGAAGTGCTGCTCTAGTACCCCGCAAGCATAGTCGGATAGTTCGACAGCCTGTGTTGCTGTAGTGCATTTATTCTTTAGGGCCGTCTCTAAGACGTGGTGCCCCATGTCCCCTTCGATAGCGTACTCATCTCGGGGGAAAGCAGGAACGCGAGCCAATAAGTTTATGCAGCCCGGGCAAGCAAGGAATTGCTCAGACCGTGACGGCGAATACTTAGTGTGCTCGCGTTCCTGTGCCATAACTCTAGCGGCTCAATGCAGCGTAGAGTTCTTGGTAGATCGCAACAGGCGCTTCACCTACCTTGGTGATGCCGTAGTGCGTGAAGACAGCCTTGGTGGCAGCAGCCTTATACTTCTTCGAGTAAGCCTGTGCTGCGGCACCGAGCATTGCTACAGTGATGCCACCCGTTTCAGCTCCGGGTGCAGGTGCAGCGGAGGTTGCGGGAGCAGCGACCGGGGCGGCGACAGGTGCCGGTGGTGCCGGAGGTTGTGCGACTGGAGCTGGAGGCGGCGGTGGGTTTCCCGCAGGTGCGCCCGGAACTGGGGGCAAAGGGGGCGGGTTGTTCGCCGGAGCTGGAGCCGGTGGAAGTGGCGGCGCTGCGGGTGCAGAAGCCACTGCGATGTGCGCCGGGATTGACGCACTGCTAACAGCATGGATGGCGGCCTGAGCCTCCTCGATGCTGTTAAATTCAACGAGTACTTTTGGCATTGTAGTCTCCTTAAGGTTGGTTAGGTTAAACTTGTTTAGCGGATAAATCACGCACTTGTCAAGAGAGGAGCAGCAGTCATTGCATCTCCCTCGACCTGTGCGATTGCTGCGGTCTTACCCGCTACAATTTTGTTGACAACTTCATCAATCGTCCCGGCCAGTGTGATGAATCTAGCAGTCACGTTCTTGCGTTGGCCGTATCGGTGGATTCGTTTAATCGCTTGCGCGTTACCAGCAGGCGACCAGTCACTCTCGAACATATCAATCTCACTGGATTCTGTGAGTGTCAAGCCCACACCGGCTACCTTAATGTTGCCGATAAAACCCACGCACTTCGGGTCGTTCATGAAGCGCTGCACCGCGATCTGTCTGTCATCCTCGGAGGTGTTGCCATTGACAAGCACGAAGTCATAACCGTGACGCTGCATCTGTATCTGAATGTACTGCAAGGGCTCCGTGTGTATGCCGAACACAACGCGCTTCGCTGCGCCTGAGTCCATCTCCCACTTCAACATCTGCACGTATGGTATTGCCTTAGCCTTACCAACTAGACGGCGTAGCGTTGCGATGTACTCAGCGTCCAGATGCGACAGCCCGCCCTCTTCGATAGCACGAATGATGCTGGGCTCGATGCCCGGGTGGTCCTTGATAAAGTCTGTGATCTCGCGGGTGTCACCGTCGATGAATGTTTCCTGCAACCATATCTCGGGTAGCTGCATACCCACATCTTTGTGCGTGCGGCGTATCGAGTTGTTGTCTATGAGCTGTTGAAGTATTGGCAGCATGTCCGGCTTCACGGTGTGGCGCGTGCTATACGTACCGCTCATGCTATCGAAGAACGTGCGCATGAACTCGTTAGGGTACATGTCAATGGCCTTAGCGAACCGCAAGAACGTGTACACATCCGAGGGGTCATTGGCCATGGGTGTACCCGTGACGTGCCATGCATGCACTGCCCACTCCACGAGGCTGTCATCCCCGGAAGCTTCGAGCCCGAGCAGCGCCTTCGTCCGGGCGGCGTTGCAGTTCTTCATGTAGTGTGCCTCATCGAACGCGATGAAGTCGAGGACCTCACCCATCGCCCGAAAGTCTGGAGTCCACTTGGTTGCCAGCTCGTAGCTTGTGATGAGGACGTCGAATCTACCACGACTCCACGCCACGAAGTCATGGATGTTCTGCGCTTTGCACAGCCGGAGCTGACGCTTACCGAACTTGCGGAACTCTTTTACCCAGTTCTCTCTGAGCATACCCGGACATACTACCATGCCGCGTGTACCGTTGATGCGGTCGATAGCACCTACGGTCGTAGCAGTCTTACCAATACCCATCTCGTCATGCAGGCCGTACCTGTCACGAGTAGCCATGATGTCGGCGGCTTCGCCTTGGTAGTCGAAGAGTGGTAGGGGTAAAGTCATTTAATTAGCCTTATCGTTTTACAGGTAGCAGAGCTTCTTTGCGCATGGCCTTCATCCACTCTTGAATCTCCGGGTCCCGGATTGCAGATTCAAAAGCTACGCGGTCGAAGGCATGACCTGAAACTGATACGTACTCTTCAGCGTGAACAGCTATAGAGCCTAGCTTGCACAACACGGACATTGACGGGTTGAGAGGATTGCTGATTCGTTTCTTGCCCATGGTTAGAGCTTCGAGTCAACGAGTTTGATTAGGTCTCCGACCGTATCGACTTTGTACATCTCATCGTCGGACAGCTCAATCTCAAACTCTTCCTCGCAGGCCATCACGATCTCGACAATATCCATTGAGTCGGCACCGAGGTCGGCAGTGAGTTTCGTGTCGGGGTTATTCACCCGGGCGTCGTCAACACCGAGGTGTTCGGACAGCAGGTGTTTGATTCGGTCTGCGTGCGTGGTAGTCATGCGGTTCTCCTTTTGGTTTTGGGTAAGTGAGCTTCATCTATAATGACGGCGCGGCCCATCGGTCCGCAGAGCTGGCGAATAACGCGCTCAGTATAACTTGGTTGTGCTGTTAGACAGACCAGCTCGTGCATGCAGTGGCCGCAATCGTTCTCCGCTTGCTCCTGTGCGTTTGGGTTGCTGCCGAAGCACACGGGGACGATAGGAGTCACAGTCTGCACACCCAGTATATTCCGCTTGAACGTGTCGAACAGATGCTTTTTGCACAGCATGTTGACAGCACCCGGTCTGACACTCAGCGCACCCTCTTCGCAGATGATGCAGTGCGTCTTTAGGAAGCGCTTAAAGGCTTTGCTCGCTACCATATAATTGTTCCTTTCACTTCGGGTTCAGGTATCGTAGCTAAGATGTGGTCGCCAGCATACTTTGCTAACATAGCTGCGTCTGCTCTGTCCATAAGAAACTTACCACGCTGTGTACGGAATAGGTCTCTTTGTTTCGGGAAGAGCTGTTCACACTTAGCGATGATACTGCCGTGAGCTTCCTTCTTAGCCGCGTTATCCTTACCCCCAGCCTTGCCCGGAACGCCCATAACTTTCTTCCAGCGTGCCGGTGGAATAGACTCAATGACGATTTTGCTGTGGAACAGCGCGGAGTAGATGAGGCCATTGGCGAAACCGAAGCTGTAGCCCGCGCTCGCGCTCTGGCCGGGGCGTCCGCCTACTGCTTCCATGACGCACAGCTCGACACCTGCCATGAACAGCGAGTCGGTCAGTTCTTGCAGGGCAGTGTAGTCTAGGCGCTTGCGTTTCTTCGCTCCCACTGCCTCGTACCAGAAGGGTAGGTCGTCCACCCACGCGATCTCGCGGCTGTCTGTGTCGTACACAGCGATGGCCCCTCCGACTCCCGGGTCTAGCCCTGCAACAAGAGACATGGGGCCTCCAGTTTCTTAGTGGTGAATGCACGTCCTGAGGATAGGTCGATGGTAGCTTCTCTCAGGTCGATGATACAGATGTCATTGTCACCGTGGCACTTCACGTACACCTCGATGGAATTGCATAGGTCTACGCGCTTGCTCACCTCGATGTACTCGACGGGCTTATCGCACACATCGCAGATAACTTCAGGTAATTCGACTGGAGGTACTATCTTGCCCACTACTTCAGCCCTTCCAATAAGTCCTTGGTGTACGCCCAGTGGGTAATAAATATCTTACCCACATAATGCTTACCATTGGAGGAAAGGGTGGCAAACCCATGCAGGCCGCTGTCGGGTCCGAAGAACTTACCTTGCTTGACAGCTTTCTCTTCAGCCCACACCATAACCACATCGCTGTCGGGCTCGGGAAGCATGTCGTCTACTGATGTCCAGATGTCCGCGCTGCTCATGACATTACCAGCTCGTAACCGAGTCCTTCTACAAACTCGATGGCTTGCAGGAACGAGCTGAACTTACGGCCCATCGTGGGACCCCAGTTGCTCGTGAATCCTTTGCGCATCAGGTATACGCGCCAGTCATCCTTGAAGCACAGCACGACGCACAGCTCGAACTTCTCGTCGCCCTTTGCTACCTCAACGTACTCGATGCGCTTTTCATTAGTAGCTACTTTGGTTAGTTTCTCTTCGCTCATTGTATGCTCCTAATGTTTAATTGCCATCATCCGTGCTACTTCTCTTTTAGCGTCAATGAGACGCTTCTCGTAGCCAATGTCCTGTGCTACTACCTCTGAGACGAAGCAGCGTATGTAGAACTTATCCTGCGCTCCGCTCTCGCCGTAGTCGATCTCACAGCACGAGTCGAGGATGGTGAGCGGTAGCTCTACCTCGGCGGCTTTCTTCTCTACGAGTTGCATGATTCCATCCTGCACGTTGGCAGGCCAGTCTGCTAGTTTGCCCTGAAGCGGGCCGCTGATGTACTGGAATAGTTCCCAAACTCTAACGCGACTTTGTTGCATGGTAGTCCCTCTGTTTTTGAATCCGAATGGTTCGCTCCGCCCGGTCTTTTTGTAACGCCTTATCAAGTTCTCCCCGGATGGCCAGCAAGAACCCCAGCTCCTCGGATACCAGCTTGCTAACTAACCACCACACATCGTGCCGGTCAATCTCAACGAGGTCGCATCTACCGCCTGTAAGAAACGGCTTCAGCTCCGAGGGCTTTAACCCCAACGCCTTTGCGAACTGTCGCTCGCTCATGCGAAGGGCCTTCATTATCCGAAGCATGAAGCCATCGGATACTTCGACTCTAGGCACTGGGCGCATGCTCCTGTACCAGCATCTCCGGCATCTTGATGTTAGGCACCGGGTGGCTCGCAAACAGCTCTACGCTGGACACGAACTTGCATTTGTTATCGAACCACATCAGCACGCCATTGAAGCACGGGCGGGCGCTGTGTTCTTTGAGATACTCGTTGCGCTCATCAATCAGTTGGCGCAGGCCGCTACCAATGAGGTTATAGTCCGGCGTCTCACGTTCAGATTCCGCGATGATTTGCTGGGACAGTTTGTGCGCACTGCGAGAGCCGGGCGCGGGTGTGACGATTGCAAGTGTCATCGGTTTAATTCCTTTACGTGCTGAGTGATACGATCTTGAAGACGCCCATGCGGTGAACGCTGGGATAGGGGGATGCAGGCGGGGGCTGGTTGTCCGTAAGGCCAGCGCTTGCCGCACGAGATACACTTCATCTCATCGAAGTAGCGTAAAGCTCTGCATCCCTCTGTTGCCATGGCCTAGTAGACCTCATCAGGTGGTGTATCACCGCCATCGAGCTGGAACAGGGCTTGGTGCAGCGCATTGAGCTTGTCCACCACCTGAGCCCGGAGATACCCGGCTTGCTCTTCAGTGGGCTCAAGAACCGACTTACCGTTGACGTAGTTATTATACGTGGCACGGGACACGCCGAGTGCTTCAGCCATCTCGACATCCTTGCCGCCGCATTCTTTCAGCACCACGAGAACCTCGGAGCTGATGACGGTCGTGGTGTCTGCTTCCGCAGCCTTAGCTTTCGCCTTGGGCTTCGGTGGTGCAGGCGGTGCCACGACCGTCTCTTCCACAGCGCCCGGCTCCTCACCTGCGCTGCTTTTCGCAGGCTTCTTACCACCCTTAGCCTTAGCGGCTTTGGGTTTCTTACCACTTGCGATTGCTGTGATGCGGTCAATCATCATCTCGATGGACTCGGGACCGTTGATGACGCGCTCGGATTGAAGGACCTCGCAGTCCTCTGCTTCGATGCCCAGACGTGGAGCTGCACCGCTGGCGAGAATATCATCGTCATCGGAGGCCAAGTCTAGGTCGCCGTTCACCGACATAATATCGAAGTCGGGTCCGACATGAGCTGCGATCTTGGTGAGTACCGCCTCCAGCTCTTCGTTGTTCTGGTCAGTCATAGCTTTCAGTTCCTTTTCGGTTGGGTTGTTGTGCTTGTCGAGTCGCGCTTGAATCATATCTTGCGTGATGCCCGCATTCGATAGGATGTGTGCAGCGCTCTTCTGCTTACCCGTCTCGCGGTCGTGAGTTAGCTGCTTGAAGTATTCACGCCCGAGCGAGGCGCAGAACTTTTGGATACCTTCGTCCTCGTGCAGCGACGTGGCGATGGTGTGCTTGCCCAACCAGTCTTGCGACAGGACGGGGGTGTATTGTCCGATTTCTTCCTCAACGATCTCATCGACCTGTTCTTCCCACGACTCGCTGTCCTCGGAGTCACCATGCTCACCGTTGATAAGCACGTGGGTTTCATACGCCTCTTCGAGACGCGGCTTCAGCTCGTCGGTGATGTGTTGAATCACCATGTCCTCGACTTCGGAGACCGTGGCCTTGATGGCCTGCTCCAGTGTCGGACGCTTGGCGCTCTTCGCCTTGATGCGAAGGCCAGGATTTTTGAATGCCTCATCGAGCGTGCGTTCACTGTCGATGAGTACCGAGATGTTTACTGGTTTTGTCATGTGGGCAGTTCCTTATGCGTCTACGTGGGTTGATTCTGCGCGGAGGTTTTGTTTCTCCGGCGCTTCGGGTTTGCCGTGCTGTTCATCGGCGGCGAGATTGTAAGCAACAGACAGGATTTTAGTCTGTGCTTCCATCGTCTCAGCAACGCGATTCAAACCCTGCGACATGCTGTGCTGGGTCAGGATAAACATAGCCGCCATGTCCGCGATCGCGTTGACGGTTTCGAGTTCCGCTTCGGTCGTTGCCATGCCCGCCGCCTTGCTGCGCAGATGCTTGATGCTGATGAGCAGCTTGGCTTCGAGCGGCATTTCTTCGCGGGGCTGTGGCGCTTGGCTGTAAGTCTCGATGAACTTAACGGCCTGCTCACGTGTTGGCCACGCTCCGATTTTAATGCCTAGGCGCATCACCGTGTACTCAGGCGTGCCCGTGGATGGGTTCGGCGCTGCTACAATCCAGAACTCACCCGCGATGGGGTCGAGGCATTCGCAACCAATGCCCGTCTTAGCGTCGTATTCGGCGCAGAGCATGTGGTCGATATTGTCGCTGAGTTTGTTCTTAACGCGAGCGTTGGGGTCTACGCCATGGCCTGCGAAGTTGTTATCGTTCGACACGCCAGCGCCTGTAAGGAAGTCACCACTTGCATTCTCGATGCACTTACGGATAAACTCTGAGGCTTCAGGCCCGGTGCCAAAGCCACCAAGGTCGAGGGGCTTACCGTCTTCGCCTTCGGTGAACACATGCACGCGACCCGTGCTGAAGTCTGTCTCCATGGTGTATTGTTTCTCGGACATTGTATGCTCCTATTTGATGAATGATGAGAGTTGAAGGTTTGAATTAAAACCGATTCCGTGAATACGTCCATCACGAAGTTCGATGTTCTTGAAGTACCCAGCGTGTAGTTGACGCCACTGCTTTGTCTGCTCCGTGAGTCTGCGCAACACTGGGTCGTATGCTTTCACCGTGTGAGGGTGCTTGATCTCAACGTGTGCTTTCAGGCGCGAGAAACGTATGCGTATAGTGATGCCGCATTGCGTCTTGAAGAACCCGTCGCCGTAGTGAGGTATCTCACGGCTCTCGAAGTTCTGCGAGACAAAGTATGCCTTTAGCTGGGTGAGAGTCATAGCTACACCTTCGGTCGGATGTGGGCGGGACGTGCGTTAAGCTTTTTCAGCTCTTCGTGTTCATCAATAGTTTTCTTAGCCATGAAGTCGTCGTACTTATCTTTGACTTTCTGGTGGCTGCGATTGATAGGACCAATATCGCCGCCGTGCGTTATCCACGCCATGCCTGCTGATTGAAGCACGTGGGCTGTGTCGAAATGCCGATTGGCCATCTCGGCGCGGTTCTCTTGGCGCTGCTTGCGAAGAGCTGCTCTCTTGCGTGAGTTACTCATGTCATTCACCCAGTGCTTCGCGTAGTTTATCTGAAACCTCGTCGATGTTCGAGGCTGCCTCATCGAGCGCATCAGCGGCTTGCTGTGCTGTGTCGCCCTTCTCGCCTGATTGCATGTTCTCAGGCATGTTATCGAAGTACTCTTGCTCTTCGTTGCCGATCTCGGTGATTTGATTCTTCAAGCCGTCGAGCTGTTCAAGCACGTCTTCAATGGCTTTTCTACGGTCCTTGTTCATCATACGCTCCTAGTAGGTGATAGGTGATGCAAGCGGCGTGGTGGTTGTGTGGTTTGCTCTGTTACCGCTTGCATCATGTATCATCTACGTGGGTGGGGCCAGAAGGACTAGTTCAAGAACCCCACCCACGCTTAACAGGCGACAGCCTATTTGATGCGCTTAACGACGATACCCACGTCACCGTCGAAGCCCAGCTCTTTGCCGTTACGAACGGTGCGAGCAGTGAACTTGAAGTCTGGGTTGCGTTTGGTGAAGCGGCGGATTGCACCGTTCACGCGGTTCGCCTTGGTAGCGGACGCTTCACTCTGCGCCTTAGCTGCCTCGGTTTTGCTCGGGTACTTTGCGGTATCAATCAGCGAATCAACAAAGATGGCCGCATTGACTGGAAGGTCTGCGAACGGATAGGCCGACTCGCCCGGCGTGGTAGCGCGTGGCGGCAGTACTACGTTGTTCACGATCTTGAAGCCTTTGAGCGTGGTAGGCTCGACAGCGTTGCCCTTCAGCACCGACGCTGCATCCTTCACGACCGATACATCTTTCTTCTTTGCCATCGTGATAGCGCGGTTAGCAACTTTCGATGCTACTTGTGAGCTGGGTTTCTTTGCCGGTGCCTTGGCCTTAGCGGCTGGCTTTTTAGTGGATACTTTCTTCGCGGTAGATGCCATGGTTTCTCTCCTATTGGCTGTGATAATCTTTAGGCACAATGCCCGTTAAACAAGTTTATTAATACGCACATCCCATATACCTGTCAACCCCATTTATGAATTATTTTTGAGTCGTAGCAAAAAGAAACGCCCAGCAATGTGCCGGGCGCTCTGTCGTGCAGTATGTACGGGCTAAAATGCCTTGGTTTCTAATCAAACGTGCGGGGCTTTTAGTGGATGGTAGGGGACGGCTCCGCGATCTTGGGCTGTACATCAATAAACAGATACCACACGCCCTCACACGTGAGCAGCTTATAGGCTAGGCTCTCGCGTTCGGGGTCAATACCTATGCGCTGTGACGCAATGCCCATGAGCAGCGCCACCTCTTCGGGTTTGGGCTCTCTAAAGAACATCCCGCACGACCTTGAATTGGCGAGGCCATACGCGATAGCTTCCCGGGGGACTTCTGTCATATGCCCTCCCGCACTCGCCACGCATGAAAGTGCAGCGGGAATTTATTAGCCCGCTCGCATTCATCCTGATAGCTGCTGTAACGCTTGTGCAAGTCCGCTTCTAGGTCAGCTTGACGCTCGCGCATCACTTCCGCCGCCTTGGCGTTTGCCTTGAGTGATTCCATGATACAGCGCCCCAGCTCGCAAGCCGCCTCACCATAGCTCAAGCCGCCCCACCCGCTTGCGCCATAGCGGACGTAGTAAAGGCCGGGGGCTATCAGCCTAAGCTCTACCCCCAGCTCTGTGTTAATCCATAGCGTTGTCATAACTACTCCTTCCGGCTTGCGTTAAATCTTGCCTCACCCGCTGCGCGTTGCTTGGCGGCTACCTCGCGCAGATTCTGCCCGGCTAGGCGCTCGAATGCTTCCCGGGTTGATTCTACGCTCAGATACTTGGGCAAATTGGCCGCAAGCTTTGCGTTTTTCAGTGAGCGCTTATACACCGCAGCGGCCACGGCATCACCGTCCCACATCTCGAAGCATGTATCGAAATGGCGGGTATTCGTCCCACCGTTTGCAATCACACTGGCCGCGTAGTTCACACGCCCCGCGAAGTTGTCCTTGTCATATACACTCATAGCTAGTCCTTTCTGTTGGTCTCATCAGTACCGGCGACACCGGCAGACGCCCCCGGGCGTTTCGACCTTATAGAGCATCAATCACACGGAAACCCATCATAGACAGCCTATCAAGCCCGCTTGCCACGTACAGGTCATTATAACCGCCCGGGGTGCCATAGCTCACGCCATCACCGACACACCAATTGCTGAAGCTCAAGCCATACTTAGCCGCCTTGCGCTTCCACTGCTCGTGAAACTTGCCCAAGTCGCTAAACCCGCTGCCCTCCGCTTGCAGCTTCTTTAGCTCGCGTTTGTATTGCTTCTCTAGGCGTGCGCTGTGTTCGTCACGCCCGCAATGGTTCATGATGTGAATGCCCTCGATATGCGCACCGGCAAGCGCACTGGTAAACTTATCATAACCCCACCCGCCCGCTTTGCCTTGATGCGTTAAGGATACGTGTTGCTCGCCGGGCTTGCGGCTCCAAACGTCAACTTGCACACCGCCGCCTGAGCCGTGACGCGCTTGCACCTTGGCAACCAGTTCGCCCTTTTTGTTTAGCACTATCGAGGCCGTGCAGTCGCCTAATTCTCTAACTTGTTTCATGATCTATAGTCCTTCTAGTTTGTGGTTGGTTAAGCTGATGTGCGTGCGAGTTCTTCGCGGCGCACTTTGTGATGCAACGGCGCAATGCTGCGCACCACCTTGACGTTATAACCGCGCCCTTCCAATTCCTTTTTAAGGTCTCGATATTCGGCGGGGGTTGCGAGACGCGCACGGATACTAATATCAATCGAGCAAGAACCGTGCTGGCCCATATGTGCGTAGCTCATGCAAGTGCGCACATCATTAGTGCCCGGTATCGTTGGCATGACCGCGAGGCACTCACCCTCAAGCATGCGAAAGATAATAGGCGTTTCAGGCTCTGGCAATGCTTCCTCAACCGCTTGCACAAGGCGAGTAATGACGCCTTGCGAATCGTCTACACTGTCGCGCCCGCTTAAACGGCGTTGCACTGCTGCTAGAGCCCCGTGCATTGCCTTTGCTTGTTGCTGTGTGTACTTCATTTTGCACCTCGTACAATCCGGGTATTAGAGGCCGCTACCTGTGCGCTCCGCTTATCCCCGCCGCTTTTAGCTTCAATCTCGTATTGCGTGAGCGCGATTAGAATTTGACGCTTGAGCTGATTAAGCAGCTTGTCGTTATCGCATGTAATTTTCAACGTGGCCATGATGTGTTACTCCTTACGCTGCTTGCGTGGTTTGTTGTTCAATCTCGCGTAGTAGTTCAGCTTGGCGAACCTCTAGCGCTTCTACTTCGCGGTGAAGCTTAGGTGTATGCTCGTGCATAGCGTCTAGCTCCTGCAATCGTGTCTCTACCGCGTCTAGGTCTCTACGTAACCAGTTTAGCTCTCTATTCGGTTTCATGTTTAGTCCTTTCTGTTGTTGGTCTCTTCAGTAGCAGCAACACTGCTAGACGCCTTAGGGCGTTTCGACCTTACTTAGTTAGCCAAAGTTCCCAGTTATCGCGCCCGCTCATAAACTCTTCAAGCGCTTCGTCGGGCGTCATACCGTCATAGTCATCTGAGCAATGCAACATGCTGTCCGCCTCTTCCATATCAAGCCCCACAAGGTCGTCGTCGCTACCGTCCGGCCAGTACATTACCTCTGCCGTTTGTGAGTTGCCAATCGCTACACACAACTCGATTGCAGCGCGTACAGCCGCAGGCGATTCGAGCTTAACGCTGTGAGTCTGTAATTGCTTCGCGGCTTTCTTCGCTACGTTTTGGGCCACCATTGTGCTTGCAACAATATCGAGACTTGCGCGAGTGCTCTGGCCCCTATCAGCGTTGAGAGACTTGGCAAGCTCTTTTGCTTCAGCATAGCTCTTGCACTGTGTCATGTTGAAAGGAACGGGCGAATATCCCGGCTCGTTTGATACCGCAACGCCCAGCCCGTACTGACCCTCTCTAATAACGTCAGTATATGTCCAGAGCTTACCCTTGAAAGCGGTCTCTATGTCGTTTCTGTTAATTGCATCCATGGTGTGTTTAGTCCTTTCTGTAGTGTCTAGCATAAGCGCTAAACTTACCCCGTTTCTATACCCCTCTAGCATACTTGTCAAGCAATACGAGTAATAGACTCAGGCACCATCCACGGCCACGCTTTGCGGCCAGCTTTATTGCCGGGTCTAACAAGCATGTGAAAGCGCATGAAAACGCCAGCTATTACAAGCTCGCCGGACGTGTAGCGCTCACCACCCCAGCAGACTGTGAGGTGTTGCCCCTCACGCCCCGTCAATGCGCTGTTGCGTAAATCCATGGCCTCCCCGTGCAATTGGAAGTGATAGCGCAACGCCTCGCGCAACGCGACAAACAACTCCCACCCCTGCACGCTCCCATGTAAGCGGGCATCACCACGCTGCATCCGGGGTGCACGCCTAGTCCTAACCGCAAGCCAATCACTCATAGCGTGCGACATGTACCACACATAATCCCAGCTCAATCTCTCTTTGCTACCACCACGCGGGCCGCAAGCCAGATAGCAGCGCTTTGAGGTGTCAATCGTGAGGCGTTCAGTCATAAGGGCTCCTAGGGTCATAAACCCGGGTAGGTTAAGGGAGATTTTGCTATTTGTCAATTCTCCCTCTAAGTGTTTGAAGTGTTACCAGCTTTTAGACTGTTAGAGGTGCCTTTGCGACAGTCCCAATCCTGTAGGTTGGGCTGACGCTCACGGCTTACAGTCTTAGCGCATGGATTAGCACGTTTAGAGCTATGTTAGCTATTCTGCTAGTAGCCAGTTTGCTGGCCTTTGTGCGCTCTCTGCTATTCGCATTCCTACAAATTCACATCATTGCGTGCGCATCATGCGAACAGTTAGCACATCTGCTAGAATATAAGTGTATGACTGCACACAAATGCGCATAGTATTGAGCGAATACAATAGCTTAACGCATTACTTTCCATAATAACTATTATGCGATGATGTATGTATATCAATAAGTTAGAGCGCCTCGTCGCCCGCCCGGCCTAGAAAAGAATGCTTTTACTCAGGCAAAGCGAGGCAAGCATGGGAGGGGGTAGGGGGTTCCGCTATACAGAATTTGCATTGATTCCCCGCCATATGCCGAGCTTTCTAATAGCCCCAGAAAAATAATTAGCAACATTTCTGCTAAATGTCAATTAGCAACTATGCTAACTAGGAGTTCTAGCAGTTCTGACACCAACCTCACACTAGAAGGACGAAGTACCTAAGAGTCTAGCAGAGTTGCTAAGAACTTCGCGCAGGCAACCGTTCTTACACATAAGAGCGTGGCCAAAAAGGTTATGGACTTTTTATCGTAGGGCGGTATGGTGGGGGTTCCCGTTAAATCTATTTATGGAGAATGACATGTCTAAAGAACTTTTTGCTAAGAGTAACGACGAGCTTAAGGGTATGCTCAAGACAGCCGGTGTGGCGTATGCTGATAACGCTACTAAGAAAGAACTGGTTGCTGCGCTGAACGAAGCTAATGGTGTTAGCGCTGAAGTTGCTAAGGCCAACGCTAAGGCAGCGGAGAGTGGCGATGCAAAGCTTGGTGGTGACTTAGACCCCAACGCTGAAGTAGTGCCAGACAGCGATGACCCACTCGTCGCGGAGCTATTCCATCGCGCTAAGAACGCCGAGTCCTTCCGCGACCAGCTCCAAGCGGAGAACGACAAACTGAAAGCTGAAGCCGTACAGTTTCAAGCCAAGCTTGATGAAGTCGTCCACGATCACGACAAGACAGCTCTCATCGCTCGCATGACCGAAGAGCTGAACAAAGTTAACGGTAAGCTCGAAGAGATGACCGCGTTGAAGGAAGCAGCAGAGAAAATTAATGCTGATCGCCAGTTAGCGATTGACAAAGCTGCAACCCAGCATGGCCATATCGAAGACGTACCAAACCCGCTTAAAGACAAAGCGGCGGACGCAGCATAACTCCTCCGGGGTTAGCAACAGGGACGGTCTGTAAGTTTACGCTTGCAGGCCGTTTCTGTTTATGAGATTCTGAAGGGACCACTTCAGGAGGACTCCCATGCAGCCCAAGTTAGTTGACGTCCCCGGATACTACGGCCCAGAGCGCCGAACCAATCCACGCCGTGCAGACTATGAGCGCGATAAGCAAGCAGAGCTTAACCTACAAAACAGTGTCGCCATCGACCCTCGCAAATTAAACGGGTAACGGAATACTTGCCGATGCGACTTGGGGTTGTGTATTCGGTTGCACGGCCCCTTTCTTTTTGATAAGGGAATCCGCATGGGAAAGCGCACACCACTCTTGATGACGATAGACGACATCACCAATCGCATGAGTGCGCAGGCGGCAAGCGCTGCTGCATCTGGAGTACCAGCCCACACGCACCCAGAGACCGAGATCACCAACCTTGCGCTCGATCTCGTAAACATCAACAACGCTTTGGCCGGGAAGGCCACGCCTGCGGACATCGCAACCGCCATCGCCAACCTAGTAGACTCATCCCCTACAGCTCTCGACACACTTAAAGAACTAGCCACGTCGCTAGGTAACGATGCACACTTCAGCACGACCGTACTGAACGCGCTATCAGGTAAGGCAGCACTATCCCACACGCACTCCATCGCGGACGTCACCGGGCTAGTAACCGCACTAGCCGCTATCGGCACGCTCTATGTGTCCGGCGTGCTGAAACATTCCTTCCCGGTCGGAGGCGCTGCTGTTGCGGGCGCAGCGAACGTGGTGTTCCAGCTCACGACCAATGGCCTATCGACGGGGCCAGCTCTGTTCCCGAACGGCAACGTGTATCTTGAGACGCTGATGCTGCGCCCGGAGGAAGGTACGTCGCCTCATACGTTCGGTGTGCCCGTGTTGTCGAACAGCAACAAAACGCTTACCATACCTGTTACAAAGATCGCATCGCTACTCGGTGTGCTTACCCTCAACCAGCCCGCTACAGGCTCCAGCATTAAGATGCTTGTATTCGGGGATTAGTTCGCTTACTATCTGCTGAACCAACTCCACAGGAGCATCCCATGTCAGCTATTCCATCAGTGGCGCTAACAGTCACTCCAGACAACGCCAATGACCTGCCTTACGTATCCTCGTTGTATGTGGGCGTTACCGGCGATCTCACCGTCAGCTTTGTCAACAGTCCCAACACTCAGGTGCTGTTCAAGGCGCACCCAGTAGGGTACTTACCCGGTCAGGTTAAGCGGGTCTATTCGACCGGCACGACTGCAACAAACATCGTTGCTTTGAGTGCCTAAGTCATGCCCCGCATTGGCAACACGGTCCCCGACCAAGCGTGGCTTTCCTTCAAAGGTGCAGGGGGCGGGAGCAATCCCACCATCACCCCGGGAAGCCCGGCTCAACGCGAAGTCGTAAGTCCGAACCAAGCGGTCGTTACCTCCATCACGTCCCTCGCAGATACTGCGGTCGATTGTTACATCAACGGAGTATATAACCACACCCTGACTCCCGGTATTATGGGAGCGTTCACAGGTGTGTGGAACGCTCCTGCGGCTATTGCTGCGAACGTACAGATGACATTCGTGGGCAACATCACTGGCGTATCTGCGCCACTGACGCTCACCGTATCCGTCAATACGTTTAACAGCAACATACAAACTAGCTGGGGTAGCTCAGGCTGGATAACTAAGAACGCGAACGGTGCGATAGTACATCCAGACGGTGTAGGCACCGTGTACGAGATGAAGCCTATCGCATCGGGGACCAACCCTCTGAGCATCAGCGCGACGGCATCACCTATCAACACCGTATCGAACTCAAGCTGTGAGTGGTGGATTGGCCTCAACCCCGCGAGTGTCATGCACGTTCTGTTCATCGTGAACTCGGCGGGCTATGGTGGGTATTATGACTTGCTGCTCGACCAGAGCACATCAGGGTACTGCAACATCCAGTGCGTAGAAAAGCGCACGGTCAACAGCATCAACTGGTATCGCATCCAGTACCGCAACAGCGACGGCACGCCAGCGGGTATCGCAAGCGGCGTTAACCTCTACATGACCACCGCACTCGGTACGTCAAACCCAACGCTCACCGGCACGTTCGCCGCGCAGACTATGTATGTGTGCGACCCACGCCAGATTGGTGATGTGGCTCTTCCCTTCAGCATCGACATGCTCATCTCGGCCCACTACGGCCAGACGTTCGCGGGAACCAACCCGGTAGATAAGTGGTACATCAAATGGCCATACGGTAGCGTTGCAGCAGACATGGCGGGTGGTGCCTTCCCGGGTGGTGCAATGGAGTTGTACGTAGCGTATCCTCCGGGCTACAGCTCAACCGGCGCTAAGTGGCCGGTGCTTCTCATTCCGCCACCACTCTACGAGTCGCAAGAGACCGGGCAGAGCCACCCTACATGCTTGCAGATGATGCAAGATACTGCGTTGAACCTCGCCACACTGATGGGTGCTGTGGTGCTTGCGCCGTTCATGAAGGTGGGCTTGGGCCAATGGTTCGGAGATCATGATGGCTCGAACACAGGGAACGCACGCTATAAGACTTTCCTCGGATTGGCACTTAAGCCTTGGGCTTGCCGTCAGTTCAACGTATCTACGAAGCGCAACGACTGGATGGCGGCGAGCTACTCGAAGGGCGGCAACTGCGTTGCGTCCCTCGGCCTTCTGTTCCCTACGGTAGTGGGTTCTATCGGTATGGCGGATGCAGCTACGCTTAACGTATTCCCAAACAACATCGCCAGCACTGATTACGGAGTGCAAGCCAGCTACGACGCAGAGGACCCTAAACTAATTCTCGCTGCGCTGAAAGCACCGTGGCAGGACCAACCGCGTATCGTGAACTGGGGAGGGATTGCGTGGGCAGCGGACTATGCCGCATGGCTTACGCAGCTTACCAATGAAGCAGTGCCGCACGTATCAGACTTCTACAGCACGTGGACTTACCACGGCTGGGGTGTAGGAACTAACACTGCTTGGTGTTTACCGTTCTTCACTGCGCTGAAAGCTACGCGAGCTGCGCTAGTCTAGTAGGCGCACAGCGCTGCGATCTCTTCTTCCTCGGTCATCTCCGGCGTCACGTCGATGTATTCCGTAGACTCAACGGTGATAGCCGCCCGGCGCTTGCCCGCCTGAAGCGCGTCGATGATGGCCTTATCGACTGTCACGTTATGATTCACCACGAGGCGCTGACCGAAGCGCTTTGAGTCACGCTTCTCAAGCACCCACATGATGTTCTTCGAGATCACGCTTGCCATCTTAGAGTCGCTCTGGCCATGGATGGCGTGGTTATCAATGTTTACCAAGGCGTCAGCGAGCGCATCGTAGGAGCGTTGCTCCGCTTCGGCGTACAGTTCTTGGAGCTGGGGGTTTTGTTTGACGTAACTATCGAACACCGCTAAGGTTATATCAGCCTCATCACAGGCCATAGTCTTCGTGCGACCCTCAGAGAGAAGCTCGATGGCTGATAGAACTTTGGGGTAATAATCGTATGGCAATGTCATACTAGCATTATAGGACAGGACCGCGTGGCAGGCAACCTCAATATCGACACCGAACGACAACTGGCAGAGTTCGTAGCCAGCTACTACGCAGACCCTCTGGGATTTGTGATGGCTATATTCCCTTGGGGCATGCCTACGTTACCTGACGGTAGCGAGAACCCACTGAAGGATAAGACGGGCCCCGAAGACTGGCAGCGCGAAGAGTTGATAGCGCTAGGCGAACACATCAAAGAAAACATAGAACGCGCAGAGCTGGGGCTAGAACTGAATGTGTGGAAGAGCGCGTATGCCTCCGGCCACGGCGTAGGTAAGTCTGCATATGTAGCGTGGATAATCTACTTCCTCATGAGTACACGAGCTGACACCCGGGGTGTGGTAACTGCATCGACCCAGTTCCAGCTCGAAGACAAGACATGGCCCGAGCTGGCGAAGTGGCATAACCTCGCGCTGAACAAGCACTGGTTCACGTGGATGGCGACGGGGCTTGTGTTCGCTGCGTACCCGGAAGAGAAGCAGAAGAACTATAAGGTCACGGCAGCGACCGTATCCGAGCAAAAGACTGAGGCATTCGCGGGCCTGCACAACGAAGGCAAGAGCGTGTTCATCGTGTTCGATGAGTCGTCAGGCGTGCACGGCAAGGTGTGGGAAGTATCCGAGGGTGCGCTCACTGACGGTGAGGCGTTCTTCTTTGCGCTGGGCAACCCGACGCGCCCGGACGGCGAGTTTGCAGATTGCTTCGACAAGCATGCGCACCTATATCGCCACAGGCACATCGACAGCCGCGACGTCAGCCACACGAACAAGGTGGCGCTGCAAGGCATCATCGACAAGTACGGCATCGACAGCGACGAGGTTAAGGTTCGTATCCGTGGCCTATTCCCGTCACAGGCTTTCAACGGATTCATTGGTGTGGACGTTGCTCGAATGGCGATGGAACGTGAGATAAGTTATGATGGCGGCGCAGCTCTCATCATGGCAATCGACGTCGCCCGCTTTGGGGTGGACAGCTCAGTGATTGGATTCCGGCAAGGGCGCGATGCGCGGAGCCGTCCGTTCCGCAAGTTCAAAGGGCTGTCGTTGGTTAAGCTTGCGGAGATCGCAATGCGCGAAGCTGACATACACAAGCCTGATGCTATCGTCATCGAGGCCACCGGGGTGGGTGCGGGCGTAGTCGATATTATGCGCGACCGAGGTTACAAGATCGTTGAGGTACACCCGGGCGCGGCAGCAGAGAAGCATGAGCTATATGTGAACCGCCGAGCGGAGTATTGGTCGCTGATGCGAGATTGGCTATTCGAGCAAGGATGTATCAGCGATACAGATGATATGTTCACGCAGCTTACTACGATTCTATACACACTGGATAGACACGAGCAGAGGGTAAAGCTGGAGCCTAAGGAAGAGATGAAGAAAAGAGGCTTGCCATCCCCGGATGATGCAGATACACTCGCCCTTACATTTGCAGTGCGGGTGGCGCGTAGAGACAGAACCAATGACTTGCAACGCCGACGCACGCAGACGATTACAGAATATGACGAATTTGCTCACTGAGGAAAAGCCATGTCCAGTGTATTCTCCAAGCCCAAGACAGCACCTGTCATTCAGCCGGACCCGCTGCCCCCAGCGCCCGAGCGCAGTGACTCAGAAACCATGCAACTTGCAGACGACCAGCGCAAGAAATTCGCAGGGTCGAAAGGCGGTCGAGCTTCTACATTCCTGTCAGCCGGAGGCACCACGGCGTCTAGTTCTGCTGTTCGCTTCCTCGGCGGAGCGAGCGCAACCTAATGGCACGTCCACTCGCAACAGATCAGCTTAAGCGATACGAGGACGCGAAGACGATTCGCCAGCCTAACGAGAACGACTACCGCATGGCTTCGGCGTATTGCTTACCGCGCCACTACGGTTCGTGGACAAGCGACGGCCCGGCAAACTACGGACAGCAATCGCACGCCGCACGCCGCATCGCTTACGACACGACTGGCGCACGTTCGCTACCGAAGTACGTAGCAGTGCTTGAGCGCCTGGCCACTCCGCATAACTTGCGCTGGGTGATACCTCAAGCGAGCGACCCCGAGCTAATGAAGTCCCGTAGGGTTAAGCAGTACTTCCAAGACTTGAACGACCTTATGTTCAACGAGCGCTATAACGGCGTCTCGAAGTTCATACAGACGCAATCCGAAGTGTACACTTCCATGGGCGTGTATGGTACGGGTCCGAAGTACATAGGGCAGCGCACACCGAACGCACTTTATCAGAAGCCTGCATTGCTTTACAAAGCGGTGCCGCTTCGTGATACGTTCATCCTACTTAACGATGAAGGCGAAGTAGATACGGTGTTCCGCCGCTTCTATCTCAACTTCCGTCAGTTCAAGCAGAAGTTCCCGCACGAAGAGACACCAAAGTGCTTCACCGCTGCTGCGGCTTCCGGGACAGGCAAAGACTCCGAGTTCCAAGAGTTCGTGCACCTCGTGCACCCACGCGGCGACTATGACCCTGAGGCCATCGACGCACGCCGCCATCCGATCTGCGGCAGCTACCTGTGCGTCAAGGACCAAGTGTACATTGGCGAAGAGCAAGGCTACCGCTCGTTGCCGTATCTGACGCCCCGCACGTTCACCGAAGCAGGCGACCCTTATGGCTTTAGCCCAGCAGCACAATCGCTCGCGGCAATGGGCGGCGCAAGTGCGATGAAGAAAACAACGATTAAGATGGGACAGAAAGCGGTAGACCCCGTACTGCTGGCCTACGATGACGGCTCGATTAATGGCAGCGTAGACCTGCGCCCGGGCAAGTTAAATTACGGTGGTGTTGACAGCCAAGGTCGTCGTCTCATTCAGACACTGGAGACCGGCAACTTCAACGTAGGTAAGGACCTGATTGCGGATGAACGCGCCGACATCGAGGACTCGTTCTTCGTCAAGATATTCCAAGCTCTGATGGAAACTCCAGAGATGAACATACCTCAGGTGATGGACCGTATCTCGAAAGAGTCTACACTGCTGTCCCCTACGATGGGCCGTATGCAGTCCGAAGACTTAACACCTACTTTCAACCGCGAGATAGACTTGCTCATTGAGATGGGTAAGATTGCTACGAGCGAAAACTCTCCGGGGCTACAGATGCCCCCAGAGCTTATTGAAGCACAAGGCGAGTATCAGCTCGTATTCACCTCGCCTATGGCGAAGGGTATGTACGCTGACGAGGTGGCGGGCTTTATCCGATCTGTTCAGTTCGCGCAGGAGATTGCATCGGCTACCGGCGACAATTCGTATCTCGATGAGTTTAACTTCAAAGTCGCAATCCCCGAAATGGCGAATAACCTTGCCGTACCAGCTCGCTGGATGAACGACGATAAGACGAAGAAAGCGCTTGCCACAGGACGTGAACAGGCTCAACAACAAGAGCAGTTGTTGAATAACGCATCGCCTATTGCGAGTGCAATGAAGACGATAGCGTCAACCCCAGACCAAGGCCCGGCTGCGAATGTCTAAAGAACCAGAAGACTTCCTCGACACCGACCCGTTCGACCCGGCGTTACTTGAACTCCATGAAAAGCAGCGCGAAGAACAAGAGAAGCTTCAGCCAGACCAAGTAAGAGCTATGCTCGACAAACGCCGCATGGCGTACATCAACGTATTCAGCCCGGGCGTAACAGAACAGTGGGCATTAGATATTGTATTAGCTGACCTGATGTGGTTCTGTAAGGTGCGCCTGCCGACCTACGACATCCGAGATGGCCAACACGCTAGTGAGCTGTCGAAGCGCAAGGACGGACGGCGCGAAGTGTTCCATCGCATTCAGGATTTTTCACGTCTGGATTCTGATGCGCTCTTGATGATGTATACGGACGCAACCACTAAGTAGGAGACTACAATGTTCTTTCCCCAACAACGGGTCATGCCCCGCATCCTCCGCGCACCTGATGGTGAAGGCGCGGGCGGCGGTGGTGACTCATCCGGCCAGCCCGACGCTGCTGCCGTAGCGGCTGCTGCCGCTGCTGCCGCTGCTGCCGCTGAACACCCGGCAGGTAATCCACCTGCGGGGGACGCTAAACCATGGTGGGACGGTAAGATCACCGAACCCGAGATTGTAGAGTACGCTAAGACTAAGAACTACGCTAACGGCGAAGAAGCCCTACGCGCAGCTTGGAGCGCCAACAAGATGAATAAGTTGGAGCCAGCAGTACAGGCGTACATGGAAGGTAAAGCTACTCCCGAGCAGGAAGCAGCAGTACTGAACAAGCTACGTCCCGAGACCGCCGATAAGTACGACTTCAAACACCCGGATGGTGTGGTGGTTGATAAGGAACTCGAAGGTCTAGGTCGTAACATTTTCCACAAGCTAGGTGTACCGCAGGCTAAGGCGCAAGAGGCCATGGATATGTGGAACAAGGCAGTAACTGAGCGTGGCGCAAAAGAAGCGACAGAAGCCCAAGCTGCAAACGACAAAGCCTTGACTGACCTTACAACTGCTTGGGGTCCAGACCTTGACAAGAACCGCGCTGCCGGTGAGCGAGTTATGAAAGCTCTCGACCTGAAGCCCGACTTCATGGAAAAGATCGAAGGTCAGATTGGTAGCGCCGACGTGGTGGAACTGCTGGCCAAAATTGGTCGCAAGTCCGACGAGGGCGCTTTCAAAGGTGGAAACGATACTGCACTTGGAGACCCGAACAACGTAGATGCGATGACTCCAGAAGTTGCCGCAGCGCGTATCAAGGTACTGCAAGGCGATGCTGCTTTCCAGACTAAGTACACCGACAAAAACCACGCCGAGAACAAAGACTCCATACAACTAATGGAGCGTTTGTTTGCTAAGGCAGGACCTCTGGCGAACAAGTAGCCAGATAGTTGTTGACGTACACAACACACGTATGTAGAGATGAAAGGGAGTCGAGCTGTTCGACTTCCTTTTATTTTTAAGGGCCGTCCCCGACGAACACCCCTTTGTCAGACCAGTTGAACAGAACTGACACTCGTAAACGTCACAACACAAAGGGGAGGCCGCTATGGCTGAGACTATTGCATCTTATTCCGTACCAGAACATCACATCACCATGTATACCGCGAACGTACAAGCTGCGTTGGCGAAACCGGGTGGCCTTATCAAACCATACGTGTCGCAAGGCTCGTACCATGGTGAGAAAGCGCAAGTGGTAATCTTCATCGGTCCTGTCGAGTTCATCGAACGTGATACGCCTTACAGCGACACCAAGCTGACCGAACTCGAACACACGCAACGCTACATCTTTGGTAAAGAGTATGACTGCGCGGTACTCATCGACCGTATCGACATGCTCCGCCTGATCTATGACCCAACCAGCCCATACGTCGAACGCTTCCGCGAATCGGCCATGCGCAAGATGGACGAGATCACGATGGCAGCTTTCTTTGCCGACGCTAAGACGGGTAAGGACGCAGGTACGATTAAGTCGTATCCAGCAGCCAACACCGTAGTAGACGGTGGTACGGGCTTTACCGTAGCCAAGCTGCGTGCAGTGCGTAAGCTGATGAAGAAACGCCAAGTGGATGTGCGTACTGTTAAGCCGTACATCGCAATCAACGCAGAAGGCGTGGATGACTTGCTTCAAGAAGTCTCGGTTGGCTCGTCCGACTACAACGCGGTTAAGCCGCTTGTGGACGGTGAAGTCAGCGGCTTCATGGGCTTCACGTTCCTCCCATTCGAGGACAACGGTTCGGCACTCAACGGTAAGGGCATCCCGTCCTTCCAGTCGGGTGGTACGGTTCGTCAGTCCCCAGTGTGGGTGCCAGACGGCATGCACTTCGGTATGTGGGATGGCCTGACTATCACCATCAACAACCGTCCTGACAAAAACAACATCAAGCAGATTCACGGCACATTCACTGCCGGTGCAACTCGCCTTGATGAGAACAAAGTCTTCAGCCTCAACTGGCTTGAAGCATAAGGAAACGTGGGAGAGGGCTTAGGCCCTCTCCTTACCTTCCTGCCCTACGCATACGCCTACCCGCTTACCCACATTCATTCTAAAGAATAGGAGACTACCATGGCTGTATTAGCCCTCTTGTCCACCCAGAAGGACGGCGTGACCCGTAAACGCCCGTTCGACACCAATGCTAAACTGCGCTTCGCCTACTTCGCCCTTCCGGCAGTAGCTGTCGCGGCAGATATTGCTTCAACCATCGAGCTGTGTGACCTGCCTCCGGGCGCGGTCCGCATTCTCCCATGGCTGTCGCGTATCTCCACCTCTGCATGGGGCGCAGCTCGTACCTTGAGCGTTGGCCACCGTGCGTATGATAAGATCGACGCATTCACCATTCCGGCAGCTACGGCAGAGCCAGAGAGTGCGAACGCCTTTATCAACGCCCTTGACGTTTCCGCTGCGGTTGCTAACGTAGCATGGAGCGCAACTGTGCAGAAGTTCGACACCTTCTCGAAGGCTGGCGTAACTCTGTTCGGCACCGTCGCCGGGGGCACAATCCCTGTCGCGGCAACCATGAGCGGCTTGGTGGCTTATCTCTACGAATAGGCCAGCCTGCCTGAACCACTAAAACGACGCGGGGGCTGACTTGCTTACAGATGTACAGATTATTAATAATGGCATTTGTGAGCTGGGTCAGTCCCGCGTTCGTTCTATCGCTCCCCCAACTTCGCCTCTCGAAAACTTCATGGCCCAGCGCTACCCTCAGTGGAAGCGCAGTGAGCTTACCAAGCGCCGCTGGGTCTTCGCTATCGTGAAAGACTACGCGCTCACCCAGACTTCCAGCACCGAGTACGGTGACAAGAAATTCAAGTACCAATTGCCGAACGATTGCCTGCGCCCTATCCGGGGTAAGCGTACCGAGTGGGAACAGCGTGGCCGCTATGTATACAGCAGCTACGATGGGCTACGAATCGACTACATCAAAGACGCAGCGGAGTCGGAGTTCGACCCTCTATTCAACGATGTGCTTTCAGCTCGCATTAAGATGGGCTCGTGCGAATACATCACCCAGTCCGCGACCAAGTATGCTTCCGCGCAGGGCGACTATAAAGAAGCTGTCCGGGAGGCCGGACGGGCGAACGCTTACACGATAGGGCCGGAGGACATAGACGAGGACGATGACGAACCATCGTGGCTCGAAGCCCGTTTTCGATGACGAAGGTATCTCCAATAGTTCGCTCGATGAATGCGGGCGAGTTCTCTCCTTTGATGGAAGGGCGCACGGACGTAGATCGCTACCCAGCGTCTATGCGTGCGATGTTCAACACTATCGCAGCGCCGCAAGGTCCGTCCATATGTCGCGGGGGTTCACAGTTTGTAGGCGGTGCGTATAACAACGCATACAAGAGTACCCTCATTCCCTTCGTGTTTTCAGAGACAGACTTTTACCAGATTGAGTTCAGCAATTTGCGCGTGCGGTTCTTCACGGAGGACGGCCTGCTGACATACACCCCGGTGGCCATGACGGTGCAACAGCAAACGCCGTTTAAGATTGACGCGCCAACACTCGGCGCAGCGATTGGTGATGAGGTATCTTTCTCGGGGTTCGCGGATGCTTATGTGATGAATGGCTTGGTCGCTAAGATCACTGCGATTGCGGGCACAGTGTACACGCTGGACTTGGTGCCGCTAGTGCCGCTTAGTATCTTTGGCGCAGCTACAGTAGCGCGGGTATACCATATTGATTCGCCATACACGAGCGACCAGATAGTCAACGTGAAAGATACGCCGTCGTTGGACGTCACGTATCTCACAAACAAAGACATCAAAACCTACAAGCTGCAACGCACAGACACATACAACTGGGCCTTTGTCGCGGTGCAATTCGCAGACGGTCCGTATCTCGACGTGAACGAAGAGAAGACGACACTGACTAACACAACACACGGTCGTGCGACTCCTGTAATGACGTCAAACGTGTTGCCTGCCGGTAGCACGGCTTCAGCCAGCTCCGAGCTGGCAGGGCACGAAGCGTGGTATGCGTTTGATGACCCAGCGGGCAACACGTGGTGGGAGCCCACAGCAGCGAGCGCGGCACAAGCAGGCATTCTGCAATATCAAACAACCGCAGCTTTCGTTTGCGACGGCTACGCGATTCACATACCCGTAAACAACTCGGATGTGTCATACAAATCGGTAGACTTTGCTCCAGCGAACTGGACGTTCGAGGGCAGCAATGACGGAGCAACGTGGACGATTCTCGATAAACAAATTGAGTACATTCTCTACGACAACAACAAGTCGGTGTTCTTCACAATACCGAACACCGTGGCCTATTTGTATTATCGCTTAAACATTACCGGGCTCACACGTAACGGACCAAACCATCCGCGTGTTAAGAGTCTTATCATGCGTAAGACGACCGTGGCTTCAATTGCTTTCGTGGCGAGTTCAACTACAGGCATCAATGCGAACCAAGGATTCAAAGCTACGGACGTTAATCGTTTGCTGCGCGTGAAGGCCAGCGATAACTCGTGGCGTGCAATGCAGATAGACACGTGGACTGACGCTACTCACATCACGGCGAAGCTTTTAGGCGAACCGTTCCCAGATCTTTTGCCGACTGTTGATTGGCGCTTAGGTGCATACTCTGACACGACCGGCTACGCACATGCTGCGTGCTTCCACGATGACCGCTTGTGGCTCGGGGGCTCAGTTAAAAATCCTGACTTCTTTGCTGCATCGGAGACGGGTTCATACGAGAGCTTCCCTCCTAGCTCGGAGTCGAGTGAAGTGCTTGCCACGCACGGCATCACAGGTAAGCTAAACGCACGTAAGCTGTCGCTGATTAAGTGGATGCAGAGTAACAAAGACGGCATCGCGGTGGGCACGGGCTCGAAGGAATACTTGTTGCGTTCTGCTGATGGCCCGGGCAAGGCGTTGCTGCCGACGACAGGTTTGCGCGTAGTGGATAGCGGCTCTCGCGGCAGCTCGGATTGCCAACCGATCGCGGTGGATGCCCAGGTGCTTTTCGTGTCTCGCGGCGGACGCACACTGCGCGAATTTGCCTACACATACGAGAGCGACGGATACAAGTCACCAAGCATGTCTTCGCTCTCAAGCCATCTAGGTATCAGTCCGTTCATCCGCCAAGCCTACGCGCAGGAGCCGTACAGCATTGACTGGATTCTGCGTGCAGATGGCCTAGTGATTGGCTTAACTTATAACCGCGATGAGAACGTGGTAGGCTGGCATCGTCACGACTTCGGCGGTGTAGTCGAAAGCATCTCAGTGTTGCCGTCGCGTGACCAGCTCCGTGATGTGCTTTGGATTGTAGTACGCCGCACGGTAAACGGAAACGTAGTGCGCTACATCGAGAAGCTCACGAAGTTCTGGGACTTTGATATGTCGCTCGATGATGCGTGGTTCGTTGATTGCGGCCTGCGCTACGATGGAGACCCTACCTCAGTTGTATACGGCCTCATGCACCTCGAAGGGCGCACGGATATTTACGGCCTAGCAGATGGACGTGCAGTAGGCCCGTTGACGGTTCTGCATGGCGCGGTCACTTTACCTTCACCCGCGAGCAACATTGTGCTTGGTCTGGGCTTCGAGTCTTATGGCGAGACTTCGCGCCTAGAGAACGGGGCGCAAGACGGTACGGCACAGGGTAAGAACAAACGCATCAACAACGTATCGCTCATGTTGTGGCAGAGTTACGGCGGTGAGATAGGTGTATGGAACCAGCAGACAGAGACTATTGATTGGTCAGCCATCGAGTACGAGTCCGCAGACGCAGCAGTGGTAGACGAGGTGGAGCTTAAAACAACCATAGTCGGGCCGCTAATTCCAGAGGGTAACTATGAGAAGAACGGTAGCATTCACTTCCGCCGTCCGAAGGACAAACCGTATCCGCTAAACATCGTGGCCATTTTGCCGCAGATGCAGACACAGGACAGATGATGGTAGTTGAGTATAAACCGTGTAAGCAAGGACACCTCGCGTTTATTAGACCCCAACCGCATGACCGGCTATTAATTCCAGCATACCTCGCGCCTGAAGCGAAGGCCGCAATAGAGAATGATTTTGCTATGTCGGCGTGGATAGGTAGCCGCTGTATTGGTGCTGCTGGTATCATGTCCCTGAACGCTCATGCGGGTATCGCTTGGGCGCTTTTAGGAGCTGACGCCGGGCCACACCTGAGAGAACTGACTCGCAAGGCAAAAAGCGCTATAGACATATCCCCTTACAAAAGGATAGAAATGCGTGTAATATACGACTTCGAGGAGGGG